>JAXQQM020066300.1:0-65150 GCA_034641835.2 Pinus albicaulis
TCTTCTACTTTTCTGTAACATTGACTTTTTGGAATAAAGTGCTTTTGGAGAAATTTCTTTGTGGCTTGTTGGATGATGAATTGAAGCTCAAGACTTTTTGCAGGATTCATGTGTCAAACTATGGATCAATAAGTCATCTCTATCTCATGTTTTGAAGTTTTATAATTGTTTATTATATCATCTTGTTTCATTTCTGAATGATTAATGAAAAAGAATAAATCAGAAGGTACTTAAGTTTAATTTGATTTCAATCATTGTTATTCTTAATGTTTTCTTCTAAACTGGTTATAAACAGTGAATTCTTAATTGCTCCTATTTCTCTGGTTTAAGCATTTTTTATTATTTAATAAATAATTCTTAATTTCTCTTTGTTAATAATCATTCATTTTCCCTCGTTTAAACATGTTGAAAGATTCTTAATTGCCTTTAATCCATTTAAAAATCCATTCCATTCACTTTAATATCTAAAATTGTTCTTTGTTTGGCTATCTTGCCCTGCAAAGCCATCTTTTGTGTAGAAACTTAATCTAGTAAAGCCATCTTTTCGACTCCATAGCCCAATGGCATGAAATACTCAATCTT
This sequence comes from Pinus albicaulis, assembly GCA_034641835.2. Taxonomy (NCBI): domain Eukaryota; kingdom Viridiplantae; phylum Streptophyta; class Pinopsida; order Pinales; family Pinaceae; genus Pinus; species Pinus albicaulis. Next base: position 583 of record JAXQQM020066300.1, read on the forward strand.
GCCCTCAGTTGGCGTATTCCACCATTCAAACTCAAACAAAACTCCTGGACTTATAACTAGCCTAATATCATTTAAAACTAAATTTTATAGAGAGAGCCCTCTCTAGGTACAGATTGGCTAGATTCTGTACCTAAAGGTTGGTTTGTGGTTACCTCGGACCTCTTTCCTTTTCTACCAACTTCAAGGAAAATCCGGAAAGTGATGAACATGGGAAACATTAGGTGAAGGATAAGTGTGCATGCCTTGAATCATTTTTGGTTGCCCACTCTTCAAGTCCACCCACTCCATCTACAAATATTTCCAATCAGTGGTAACCTTCCCCAAGGTAATCAACCATTAGACACCCAAAATGATGTTGGTGTCTGGTATGTCAACTACAAAGAAATGATCCACCAGAGTGTACGATCCCATGGTGACAGAGAGTGAGGGATTATATTGCATGCATTGCATGGTCCTATCTCCTGGGACCAGAATAGAAAACCCCTCAAAAGTGTCAGTGGGGATTTATCTCCTTTGCACAAGATGAGCATCAATAAAGTTGTGGGTTTCCCCACTGTCAATCAGGACAGATACTCTCTAATTCATGACTAAACCTTGTACTCTTAGGTTCAAGTGCTTAGGCACTCCTCTCAAAGATGCAAGAGTCCCACTTATTAGGGAAAAGGCTCCCTTCCCATCTCTGGATGGTTTTTGATCTCCCTCATCATCATCAGCATTGTGACCCCTCCTAGGTTCATCATCTTCATCTTCCTCCTCAGAATCTAAGAAAACTTCTATTTAGTGTGCCTTTCCAGCAGCACATCTTTGTCCCGATGCCCATGACTCTTGGAAAGTGAAGCACAGTTTCTTCTTCCTCAATTTCCTCCTGAGATCAATATCAAGAGGCTTCTTCAAACATTTCTCCTTGGGAGGAGCAGTTTTTCCTTCCTCCCCCTTAGAAAAGTGAGGGGCCTTCCTCTGGAAATTTGCCTTTGCTTTTGGCAAGGCATCTTGGAGGTCTCTAGCCCTCTAAATGGCATCATGCAAAGTGATGAGCTTGGTAGATTTAACCAACCCATGCAAAGGTTCCTCCAGGCCATCAATGAACATGTAGACCCTCCTGGCCATAGATAGATCAGGGACCATGACTGATAATCTCAGAAACTCAGAGATATAAGCCTCTGCATCTCCTGATTGCTTCAGCTTTGCAAGGCTTATGAAGGGTGCTTCAGGATACTTCCTGTCAAACCTCTCCACCAGTATTCCAGTAAACTCAGAATAGGTAGTCACATTGATGTGCCCCAATGTAGACAACCCATGGAACCACCAATTGTGTGCTTCACCTTCAAAGTGCAGCACTGTAATCTTGATGGCTTCAGTCTCAGGGACTTTGTTCAACTGGAAGTAAATATCCAGCTTCTCTACCCATGCCTTGGCAGAACTGGAGGATGATCCATCAAACTTGAGCAAAAATAATCTGCCCATAGAGTGGTGTCTATCCTGATGATGAAAGAACCCACCATCTCTATATTGCTGCATCGGTCTTCTTCTATCCATGAGGTGACAAAAGTCTTGGAAACTCAAGTTATCCTTGAATATCTGACTTTGAGAACCATACTCCACAAAGTATTCTTCAAGGGAAGCTTGTTCTTGTGGTCCTTCATTCTCCACAGCCAAGAAAGTAGGCATAGTGGAGCATTGTGAAGCTTGTGGGGCTTGTGGCAAGTTCATTGGTTGACCAGTCCCATGATGAGACATGTCAGAGCTTTCTCCCGGATGAAATATCCCAAGAGATTCCCTCATTCTTCCCACCCTCATCTCCTTGATCTCCTTGGAAATATCTTACATGGCCACCAAAATATTTCTTGCAAACTCTTCCCCTTCTTTGTCACTTGCAGTCTCAGGGGCTTTACCCTTGTCTTGATCTTCAGTATTATAGTCATACTTCTTGTGACTTCTATTCTGATACGTCTTATCCCTCTCAGTCAGAGGTTCATCTTCTTCTAAATGCAACATGGCTGAGATGCTCCAAGGAAAGCATAGGTTGTGCCAAGAAAGGAGCTCTGATACCACTGTAATATTCCAAATTTGGAATAGCACAACAAGCTTGCTGAAATAAAGTACTACTAGGAGATTGATGTACAAAAATGATTTTACAGCCCTTGAATCCCTTAGATCAGAAAATCTGGAATCTAGATCCAAAAGGGGAGCAAAAACAAATCAAACTAGGTGTGGTAAACAGATCTCCCACCACCTAGTCTAGATGGAAAACACCCTACAAGAGGGGTTGCAGCTATGCACAACAAACTGCTTTAGAAATAACGCAGTATTGGAAAATATGAGTAGGAGGCCATCAAATATGATTAATTTATGAATTTACAACAACAAATCAGAATTACAATGAAGCCCTTCCAATATACAGTAGAATACATGAGACAATAGAGCAAGAAATCTTTAGAAAAGGAGGTTGCAACACATATCTAACCACAGAAATGGCTTAACAGCATTATTTTAAGGAGCTTCAGTAGCTGGATATTACAACTCAGATCTAGGACAGATTTGTGGACAAAACATCAGATCTATTTCAGATATAGAAACTAGATAGTCTTATTTACAAGATCCCCTTGGGGTTTTGACCAAATCATGCATAAACAAGAGTAGATCTGAGTTTGAAGTTGCAGATCTATAAAATTTTGCAGTAATTTCTGAATATAAATTTACATTACAATAGATCAGATCTAAACAGAACATGGATCATCAAGCTAATCCATGGATCACCAAAGTGAAAGGAAAAGCCCAGCACCAGAGATCTCTCATCAAAACTAGGATCAAAACACCCTGAAGAATCACATATGAGAATAATGCAGTCCCTCAATGAAAAATACATTGTAGCTTGAATAACATAGATGGCCAGCTGCCAAGATACAGATTTGAAGCAAAAATAGGAGAGTCACTCTTCGAGGAGGTTAAAAGACACACTCCATGAGAAGAGGCTCCCAAAACAAGCTAGATCTCTGCAGATCTAGAATCCCACTTGCTGCAACTTGCAAAAGTAGACAAACCCTCACTGGATCTACGCTGTAATTGAAAGTAGAGCTTGGCCTCAAGCTTGATAGTGGATCAAATCAGAAAACACTCCTCCAAGAATCCTCAAAGGAAGAGGTGAAATCCCTGCATAGGAACTCCAAGTGCTAAGAAGCACAATTCTCTACTAAACAGTAGAGAATAGTATTTGTCTAAGCAGACAAGATACTCATAAATATAATCAATCAACAACCTCCTCTTGCTGCCTTCCCCTTCCTTTTATAAGATGAAAGCCTTTGCAAAACCTAAACCACCTTGATGAATTAGCTCCTTTCACATGAGGGGCCTCCTTCTAGAACTGCGATGTCCCTTCATGAGGTACATTGAACCTAGACAGTGCTATAGATTTGGTCAAGGTTGACCCAGTCTCATAGCTCAAACCCCTTTCACACCTGCAAGTGCTTTATTTACATGGCCCAGATTTATCTTTGTTTACATGGGCATTGATTTATTCAGTCTTTTCAGGAGTTTTACATGTTCTCCTTTATTCATTTATTCATTCAACAGATAATAATAAAAAAATGAATATTCCTCTTAGCTTGGGCTAAGTAGGAATATTACAAATATGTACAAAAGGAGGCTTTGCCGATGATAATTTGGCTGTACACGATATGATTGAGTAAAAACATGAACGCATGCATAAAGGTTCAAAGTAGGGAAGTGTTTAGAGGAAATAATATCTTGGATAAAAAGATAAATGGGAAGAGGGTATTATAAGAATTATTGATTGAGGAAATAGAACTTCAATACCATAAGCAGAGCTTCTGTTTCCATCAGGAATCCATAGCCTCGACAGAGTTTCTTTTTAACCCATCTGAGCTAGGATCCTCAATTTATAATTGAAAATTTTCATTGCTTTTTCTATAGAAGAGACCAGTGTGCTAGCATGGTAACCAGATAACCATACTGCCATTCACTGGGAAGTAGCAAAAGTGAGTAGGTTGGCTTGTGATGAGACCTCCTATTCCAAGGATGTTTTAGCCATCCAATAGATCATAACCTTGGTGTGGTGGCCATGGTGGGAATGTCACATTACTACTTCCTTATGAACATGGTAGGTTGGATCTTAATGAGACCCCCTATCCTCTATCTGTAGATAAAATTTAGTTGTCATTAAATATTTTTATGATAAATAGAGGGAGGCTCAGTACTCCTTAAGAGTAGGGATGGTGTAATAAGTTGAAGCATGTCAATAATAAGAAAAATTATACCCATAATCCCATTGATAATAGACAGAGAGAATTATAACCAGGGAGAGTAGAACCAGCATGGTAAAGATGATCAATAAATATCATATACAGTAGAAATCAGTACAATAAAGTGAAATATAAATAATTGTGTCACTTTCACTTATTTTAAGTCTATCATCAAGAAGATGTCTTTGTCAAAGATCATAACGTTAAAAATATTCACCTACTTTAATAAAATCCATAATTATTATCTGCATGAAGGTATTGTACTTCAAGCCATAAAATAAATCAAAGAAATAAGGCTGAAATAGCTAGGAATAAGTCCATGAGAGGAAAGAGGTGTTTGTGAAATATATAAAAAAGGTGATGTTCAGAACACACAAGAATTGTACAAGAAACAAAATTGTTGTTCCAAAATTGGAACAGAAAAAATAAAAAAGAGTGTTGTTCCAAAGATGGAACAGCAAAATCAAAAAGTGTTGTTCTGAAGATGGAAAAACAAAACCAAAAATTGTTGTTCCGAAGATGGAACAAAAAAATAAAAAAGTGATGTTCTGAAGATGGAACAGAAAAAACAAAAAGTGTTGTTCCGAAGATGGAACAACAAAACCAAAAAGTGTTGTTCCGAAGATGGAACAGCAGAATCAAAAAGTGTTGTTTCGAAGATGGAACAACAAAACCAAAAAGTGTTGTTCCGAAGATGGAACAACAAAACCAAAAAGATCTATTCCAAAGATGGAACAAAAAAACCAAAAAGTGTTGTTCTGAAGATGGAACAGCAAAACAGGCAGAGAAAAAACAAATTGAATCAGCAATCCTATTTACAGTTTTTTTTTTTAGAAAAAGAAATGAATTTGTACAATGATGAAGCTGTCGAAGGATTATCCTCTGCAACTAAAATTTTCATGGTGGAGTCCTTGTGTATCTGTTGACAAAAATATTCTCTTGTGAGTGGTCTTTGGTAGAGGCGCACTCGATGCCCATTTTCTTTAAAGGAACAATCAGACCCATCAATGGTGGCCAACATAAGAGTGCCATTTTCATGTACTTCCTTTATTTCACAGGGAAATAACCATCGAGTTTGCAATTTACCAAGGAAGTCTTGAAACCTAGAGTCATAGAGAAGTGGCCAGTCACCCTCATGAAATTTCTTTTTCTTTATCAGAGAATCGTGCCATTTGGCTCTTTGTTGTTGAATAAGTGCAGAATGCTGCAGAGCCAAAAGTTGGATTTCGTCTAATTCATTTATTTGTTGTAATCTATTAATCTAGGCTTTAGTTAAATCTAGTCCCACTTCCTGGGCTGTCCTTAGTGTTTGTATCTCAAATTTTATGGGAAAAATAGGTTCCTTACCAAATACCAGTTGATATGGGGAGTATCCAGTAGTATTCCTACAAGTTGTGTGATATGCCCACAAGGCTTCTGGCAATCGAGTAGCCCAGTCTCTTATGTGCGATGAGATTGTCTTCGTTAGAATAGCTTCAATTACTTTGTTGGTGCTTTCTACCTGCCCATTCACTTGCGGGTGGTATGGAGAGGTAATTCTGTGAATAACATGATGATTTTTTAGTGTAGCAGCAATCTTGTGGCCTAAAAATTGTGTCCCTCCATCAATGATTTCTTATCTGGGCAACCCATATCGTACAAAAATTTCGAAAATAAAGTTTATAACAATTTATTTTGTGGCTCTTGGTAATGCTACTGCTTCTACCGACTTAGTTACGTATTCTGTTGCAACCAATATATATGATTTCTGGTTGGATGATGGGTTGATTGGCCCAACAAAATCTAATGCCCAACGCTCAAAATGTTCTATGACCAGCTGTGGATGCAAGGGCATCTCATCAGATTGGCTAGGGCGGCCCATCCTTTGACAACTATCACAGGCCTAAACAAATTTCTTAGCATCCTTAAAAATCGTGGGCCAGTAGTATACCATTTGTAAAATTTTATGTCTAGTTCCACGGTCTGCAAAATTTCCACCTCAAGGTCCATCGTGGTAGGCTTTTAAGATATCATAAATTTCGTCTTCCCTGATACACCTGCGGATGTGCATATCGGCCCCTATATGAAAAAGGTAACCTCCAATCCAGGAGAACCGAGTGTTGTGTTGTACTATCGATTTCCTTTCTTTGGGTGTCAGATGTTTAGGTAGTTTTCCCACTGCTAAATAATTCACCATATTTGCGTACCATGGCATTTTCACGGTTACAACAAACATGTGTTCATCCAGAAACTGATCCTCTATTTCTATTGCATCATCTGTTCTTGGCACTCGAGAGAGGAAATATGCCACAAGGTTTTCCTTCCCTGGTCAATCCCTTATAGTTATATCAAATTCCTACAAAAGTAGCAGCCAACATGTCACTCTTCCATTTGTAATGGGTTTATTAGCTAATTATTTGATAGCAGAGTGATTCGTATACAGAATTACAAGGTATCCAGTTATATAGTTTCTGAATTTTTCAATAGCATAAATAACAACTAAAAACTCCTTCTCTATTACTGTGTAATTCAATTCAGCAGGGGTTAAGTTTTTGCTAATGTAATATATAGCGTAGGGTTTCTTGTCTTCTTCTTGGCCAAGAACTGCTCCAATGGCCATGTCTAATGCATCTGATGAAATCTAGAATGGTATATCCCAGTTCGTTCCTCGTAATACTGGTGCTATTGATACTAGCCATTTTAAATCTGTAAAGGCAATATCAGATTTTTCAGTCCATATGAAATCATTGTTTCCTGTCAAGGCATATAATGGTGCAACAATCTGTGAAAAATTCATGATAAATCTACAATAATATCCAACAAATCCCAGAAAACTACGTACCTCTGTTTGAGTGCAGGGAGTAGGTAGTAAGAGAATTACCTGTATTTTTTCCGGATCTACCTGAATTCCAGTTGCTGAAATGTAATGACCCAAGATCAGGCCTTTTGTCATCATCATATGGCACTTTTCTTGACTTAAACATAGGCTGATAGCAATACACCATTCCAGAAAATTTTCTAATGTCTGTAATGCTTGCTCGAAGTCATCTCCATAGGGTGTGAAATCATCCATGTATACTTCAAATCCTTCATTTATCAATTCTGCAAAAATACTGAGTATGGCTCTTTGGAATGTGGCAGGTGCGTTACACAATCCAAAAGGTAATACCCTGTAAGCAAATGTTCCCCACGGACAGGTAAAGGTAGTCTTATCCTGGTCTTCAAGGGCAATCTGAATTTAGTTGTAGCCACTAAAGCCATCTAGAAAGGAAAAAAAATTATTCCCTGCTAGTGTATCTAGGACCTGATCAATAAATGGAAGGGGAAAATGGTCTTTTTGCGTTGCCTTGTTGATTTCTCTATATTCAACGCATATTTTCCATTTCCCATTATTTCTGGGAACCACAACTAATGGAGAAACCCATTTACTATCAAATATAGGATAGATAAAATTCACATCTAACATTTTTTGAAGTTCTTTTTTAACAATATATTTTAGGTGACGATTTAATCTATGCTCAGGTTGTCGAATGGTTCTTGCATCCTTTTCAATGTAGATGTGATGTATGCATAGCTGAGGGTCAATCCCTTTCATATCTGAGTAATCCCAAGCGAAAGTCCCTTTATTTTTCCGAAGGACTTGAATAAGTTTCTGTTGCTGGTCATCACTCAAATTATTGTTAATGTTCAGGATCTTCCCTGGCTCAATTTCAATAGGTTTTCTATTATAAAAAGTGGTTGTTGGTATTGTTTGGTCATTGATATCTCTCAAGGTATCTTCTTCAATTTCATTGTCAAGGACTGCTTTAATCATGTGGCATTTCGAACTTGATATTGTGGTAGGATGATTGATAAAATTATTAATGACATCATCTTCAGTTTGGTTTTTGAATTCAAGGGCATCTACCACAGTCAATGGTGACCGAATATTTTCTGTTAAGTATGTTGCAGGTTGCTTCCTGGTTTTCATAATAGTCAAGCTTGGCTGAGAAGGAGGGTATAAAGCTAAATTTCTCACATCATTCCCCCTAGTTATAGTCATAATGCCTGTCTGACAATTGATATAAGCATCAACAGTCTCTAGCCAAGACCTTCCTAATATTAAGGGATGTCCATATAGGTGTTTCCTAGGGTTAATAATCAAGAAATCCACTAGGTATTCCCAAGTGTCTACAGAGACCATCACATCTTGTAATGTTCCTTCTAGTCTAATGACTGAGCGGTCAGCTAGTTCCAGTAAGGTAGTTGTTGGTTCCAAGGTTGTGATGCCAATAATGTTTCAAGTTGTAGTTGTGAGAATATTAATGGCTACCCCTAAGTCAACTAAAACATTGGGGAAAGAATGACCATTTATCTGGACTGTGACAATGAGGTTTCCGGGATCCTCATATTTTACAGGAGTCTCTTTGCCTAGTAATAAATTAGACAAAGTCCTGACAACATGGACAGTAGGGATTGTTTTTGTTTTCCTCACAGACTTCTTTATACACAATTATTTAATAGTTTTGGCATATATTTGAATATCTTGGATAGCTTAGAGGAGGGGAATTTTTATACAAATATTTTTAAGTTCAACCAGAATATCAAAGTTAGGATATTCAACCGGGCGTGGTAACAACAATCTTTTTAGGAATGGGGGGAAGTGGTTATGATTTGTTCATGATTTTTTTGTCTGACTGTATCTTCCCCTTGTTTTATTTGTTGATCATCTACAATCAGAGGCTTATTTGTGTTCAGTTCTTCAGGTTGCAAATATTTATCCTTATCTAGAGTGATTATGCATCCAGATCTCACTTAAGTTCATTACATTCTTTCAACTCATCCTTAGGGTCTAGACCCTCAATTATTTGTATTGACTAAACTGGTCTGTTGTTAGGATTTGAGTTGGGTTGAGCTGGAAGTTTCGGTCGTATATTAGATTGAGGATTCTGTTGCAACGTGTAAGGTGCTGGTAAAGTTGGTTGAGGCAGAGGAACTGTCCCCATAGGCTAGTTCATAGATCTTTGCCAATTTGATTGCAAATTATGATTTTGTAAGGTGGAAGGGGACCATTGGGAGGAATAAGGGTTTTTCTGCTAGAATGGTGGCAGGTAAGGGGATTTGGCCAATTATTATTATTTGGATTTGACTGATTGGGCCATGGTGGCATAAAATTGCTTGAGGTGACAAAAAAGGTGGCTGATTCTGCCATGCTGCCCCTGAATATTGCTGAGAATTATATTGCGAGGGAGGAAAGAACAATGATGGATCGACAAGAATACCTGTCTGACGCGCTTTCTATTGACGACGCTGGTTCAACAGATATACTGGTTCCACTTCTTCTTCTGCTTCCTTGGAGACTGCTTTAAATCCTAGGAGTGATGGGCAACTTTCTGTGGCATGCTCTTTAGTGCATATGGCACATTTTCATATCGTATCTAGGGGGCATTCTTTATGACTGTGCTTCTTTCTGCAACGAGGGAAAAAAATATGCAAGTTTTGTTCTTGTATAGCTTGCTTTTTATTAGCTTACATGACATCCAATTGTGTCGCCAGGTTCCCCATAATATCAATCTTGAAATCCTCCAAAATATTTCCAATTTGGATTCGTGTAGTGCCTCCTCCTGAGGCTTTGCTATCTCTGGGGCTTGTATCGCATCCGACTGGTTTCGGCCTTGTACTGCCCCTAGAACACTTGATTCACAAATCTATAATATTGTTATAGTTTTCTTGATAAATGTCACCCTTACCCATTATATTTAGTGTCTCTACCCATTGGTCTTTCATACCTCTGATCATCGTGGTTTTTAGAAAATTATCAGGAAGATTTGTGTAAGGAGATATTTGCAGATTATATTGAAAATGCTCTACATATTCTTCCAGGATCTCGCTAGGCTTAGCTACCATTTGAAAAATTTCATCTTTTAATTCTCTAGTTCGGCAATAATCTTGGTATTTTTTAAGGAAAGATGTTTTCATTTGGTCCCAGTCATTGATGATGCCTCCACCAAGTCCCATGAACCAACGCTGAGATGCTCCCTTCAGAGTAGAGTGGAATAGCTTTAGCGTCTGAGGGTCGGTAGTGTAATCATAACCCCTGCATAAGACATCAAATTCGAAAAGGAATGCATCGGGATCTTCTGAAGTTAGCCCATGAAAGGTAGGAATGTTCTGTAATGGGATAGCCTTCATGGGGGCATTGACGGCTGTGTAAAAAATAGGGTATTGCAATGTAGAAGTTTGAGGTTGCTGGTTATTAGCCATTTGGTAAAAAATATGCCAATATTCTTCAGGGATTTCTGGAGCTGGAGAGTTATTCCTAAGATGTACATAAGAGGCTGGAATGGTTCTAGCAGCACTACCTTGATCCAGAATACTAGGTGTCCTCTGCTCAGTCACTACTTCAGGAGATCTAGGTTCTGATAATTTAATTTCAAGATTTCCTGTTTCTCCTTCTCCTTCACGGAGGTTGCAAGAATTTCCTTCTTGTGAAGGGTAAGTTTGTGAATTCTCAATATCTTGAAAAATCTGCTCAATCCCTTCAGTCTTACTGTGAATCTCAGCGTTAGCTACATATGGTGATCTTGCGGCTTGAAGGAAGTCAGTAGGATGTCTGGAAACAAAAATTCGGGGTCCTACTGATGATTGACACTCAACTTTTCTTAAGATTTCGTTGATAAAAGTTGATCGTCCAAGGGTCACCGGTCCCTCAGTTTTTTCAGGTTTAGAAGGAGGAATTTTGTTTTTTCAGATCTTTCCCTCTTATTCATTCATGCATAAATACAAACATTCATTCCTACCTTAAAATCTTACATAATTCTGCTAGAAAGCAGGCGGATGAGCGAGCATTTTACTCGTTCTTTACGCAGGTTCTTACCTTACATTTTTAATACCCAATTCTCCCTCAGCAGAAAAAACATTAATCAGACATTACTCTTTACAGAGTGGCAACATGCTCCCCGACAATGACGCAAAAATGTTGGGTGCTAACAGGTGTCTTTAAAAACTCCTAATTGCCTCACATTAATTATCAACCTGGGTAAGTCCTTTTATCTCAAGCGTGTACACAATATGTGCAAGCTATACATATAAATATTAATGCTAAAATCAATCGTTTCATATAGATGCAATCATAAATCTTGAAGCTTTAAAGAAAGTGATTAATCTAAGCATTATAACCCAAAGTTGTGATTCATTCTTAATTCGACTAATTCAAATGACAATCAACCGAGAGAACTGTTTGGTCAATTTAGTGTGTCCTAAATTGCTGCATTTAATTTGTCAATCCGGGATTCGTAAGCTGACGAAGTGTGGCGCACTATATGTGCAAGATAACCTATCTCTTACTTTTTTGTCGTTTTTGGATTTTTGTGAAATTCTAAAAGAAAAGTATGGAGACAAATATTCAAGACAAAAATGTCTTTCTAATGATTTTCCAAACTTCAAGAGAATTTTAAAAACACACAATGACAAAATTAATTCTTCAAAGAAAATAAAATTGCATCACTACTCTAATCAAACAAACAATAAACTACTGATCATGAAACTCATTATTCTTGCTGCTATTCAAACATAAAAGAAACTATGCTAAAAGAAATCCAAAAGTTGCAACAAAGTAAATCTAAATCAAATTACATCAACTTATCTTTTGATCCCTCATCATTAGTCCAGCTATGATTTTCGGAGGTAACCATAAACAACTTGAGTAACCTGATATCTAACTTGCAGAAAGTAAACTAATATCAAACTACATATTCATAATTCAATCCCTCACCATCAGTCCAGCTGTGGCTTTCGGAGGTAACTGAAGATGTCATGAGCAATTTAATATTTCTAACTTGCAGAAAGTAAACTAATATCAAACTACACATTCATAATTCAATCCCTCACCATCAGTCCAGCTGTGGCTTTCGGAGGTAACTGAAGATGTCATGAGTAATTTAATATATCTAACTTGCAGAAAGTAAACTAATATCAAACTACACATTCATAATTCAATCCCTCACCATCAGTCCAGCTGTGGCTTTCGGAGGCAACTGAAGATGTTATGAGAAATTTAATATATCTAACTTGCAGAAAGGAAACTAATATCAAACTACACATTCATAATTCAATCCCTCACCATCAGTCCAGCTGTGGCTTTCGGAGGCAACTGAAAATGTTATGAGCAATTTAATATATCTAAATCTAACTACTGAAGCAAATGAGCAAAACTGAAATAAACAAAGCAGTACTGAAATTAAACAAAAACTAAGAAAAGAAAATTAGCAGCAGAACAATATTAATTCCATGTCATTAGTCAAAAAGTTATGCAAATTCCCGGGCTGCCTATTTATAACCTGAAACAAGAACACTGATCAGTTAACAATAACATAAAACATGAAAGACAGAAGTAAAATGGAAAGCATGAAAGATTATAAATAGAAATGAAGCATATATACCATGAAAGATGCAATGTATAAACATGTGAATGGATTATGGCACAATGAGCTTTAAGGAAATAAAACAAGAACTATACAATAATGCACAGAACCTTGGCAAGTGTAGGGGCCCTCTACACCAGCCTTGGCAACAATCTTCAAGTACGAATTACGTTTGGAAACAGAGTCTTCTTATATTAAAATGCAGTCATAACAGAAAGGTGATATTACGGCACAGTGGCAACGTAATTACATTACAGAGCTATCTGAAGCTAATGGATACTAACAGAGACTAATCTAATATGCGTATGCAAACGCGTTATTTATAACAAAGGAAATATAACTAATTCCCTGAATTTTATGCTGATGGAGAACACGTAAACCATTACGTCCAAAGATCTAGGATCATGGCCACGTTGGAGAGTAAATCTATGAGGAGGGGATGTTTGAATTCGGCTATGGGGCCATGTACATATGTTGATTTGTCTTCTGCAATTCAGAAACGGCCATATAGATCTCCACGTGACACGAAACATAGTCCTGTCACCGTGGAACTCTACGGTTGAATTCCATTTGGCCACCTTTGACTGCAGCCTCCCTAGATGAATTTGCTCGAGCCAATAGGACACGATCCATGTCCACATCATTTATGACTTGCCCATGTGACTCGTTTCTCCTGAAGACACCTGTAACATAGATTTTCACAAAATGGCTGCGGAAAGTGGCAAGATTCCGCAGCTAAATGAGAAAAATCTAAATCAAACAGCAGACACAAAAATATAATTAAAAACCATGTTAGATGCTCTTTTGCAATTAATATACAATGATATTGACAACTTGGAAGGTTCAGGTGGATGAAAAAGGTCTAGGAAGATGTATGGAAAAGATGCAGATTTGAGACTCAACATACCCCCACTGTGAAGGTGTTGCATGTCCTCATGCAACCAAAATTTTGATAATCCTTCTTCAGTTCATATTCCTTGACACTTCAGCCAGTACATCCAATCCTCTCCTCTTCTTCCTTGGTGCTGCCAACATCCTGGGCTTCTTCATTAAGCATCTAAATTTGATATTAACCAGTGCTCTTCTTAACTTCTGGCATTTCCTTTTCAATTTCTTGTTCTTCTTCTTCCATATTCCCAGATGTAGCATGGTATTATCATGAATGATTTTGTCCAATTTACTTTGTTCCTTCAATGTCTCATTTTAATTTTCTATGTGTCTATTTAAAAGCTCTAGCTCAAAGACTTCCTGTTTCAGTGATTGGACTAAATCATCTTGTATTGTGTGAGGCTGAATGGACGAAGTACTGGGACCTGTAGCTGCTTTTTCCAAAGATTCTATATAATCATATACTTCTTGCTGCTTGGGGTCTATATCAGGTGTCATTTTTATTGGGCTGTCCCCAAAATGCCGTGAAGGAGAGTTGTCCTCAAAATCTGGTTGAGAAGGGCTCACATCAACATCTGGCTGTGAATAGGATGGACTTTTCTCAATGTCTCACTGAGAATGAAATGAACCAGGTTCACTAACTGACTGAGAGTGAGATGGACTATGGTTAGTTGGGGATTGTTCAGATGTTTCTTCTCCCAAATCAATGAAATGGGGTCCCTTCATTTGTGTTTTCCTCAATTTCCCCTTAAGTCTGGAACTTCTTCTCACACGCTATGGACCACTGTCCTTTTGCTTTTGTTTTCCTTTCTCTGTTTTCTTGGCCATAGATGATTGTTTTTGAAGATAAACTAATCTTTCAGATAGCACTTGATGATCTTCTTCTTCGGAAGAAGGGGTTTGATGTATAGCCTCAATACTTTTTCTCTCTTTTGATGTTATTGACTTTTTACCCTTGGTTTCTCTCTTCTTCCTCTTTAACAGTCTCTCTTCCCTATCAGTTCTTTCAATTGTAGTAGTAGGAGTATTTTGAATTTCATCATTTGTTCTTTTTCTCCTACTCCTTCTTGATGTGCTACCTTCAGGAATTTCTTGAGTAGGAGTAATTTGAGTTTCATCATTTATTCTTTTTCTACTACTCCTTTTTGTTGTGCTACCTTCGGGAATTTCCTGAGGTTCCTCAAAGAAATTTCTAATAAAAAATTGTTCCCATGTGTCCTTCTTCTCCTTCAACTCTTTTTCAATCAAAATCTTTACAAGACCGTGGTGATATAGATGTGGTTCTACATCCCCTAAATGTTTCTGAACAGTCACAGACATCTTCTTCAAACTATTTAATAGAAAATATGGGAGATTGAGAGTTTGATTATTTAGAAAATTCATCAGCAACCTTGTATGGTACATATACATGGACCCAAAACGGCCTTCACAGGTAATGAATTTTTGAACAACTAGCAGCAATGTAGCCCATTCCTCTTTCAATGCATGAACAGGAATTCCTCTTTTAAAAATAGTTATGTCCATACCTTGGTTTCGTAAGATTGTTCTCCAAGCTTCATCACTAATGCTTTTATTTTTAAACCAATGCTCACCCTCTTGAGGAAGTTCCGTGGCAGTTGCTATAGATGCCTCGTTCACTGCAAACTTAAGGTCTCCAATCTCTACTTCTAGGCCATTGAATGACCTTGCAAATGCTTTTGTCACTTCTTTATGATAACCTCTGAACTTTTGGATAAACCGCAGCCACTTTTCTTTCTTCAATATATCCCTTACTTGCGGATATCCCTCCATGAACTTAGGTCCTTCTGGTTCTGCTCTTAGCAATTTACCCATTCTTCTTTCTGCTCTTCAAAAATTTGCCTGCGTGAGGGTTCAATGGAAATAGAACGGCTGAGTGCACGGAGATGAGCACAATGACTGTAGGTAGATATCAAAGAGTGGATATACAGGCTGTAGCGTAATAGAGAACGAAATGGAGTGAGATAGAACAGAGAGGGGTTTCGTGAGCACGATAGAGATACGGCTGTGAGATTAATCGAACAATAGGAGTATAACACTTCCGACAGTGTTTTGAAATTTGGTGGCTGCAAAATAAATGTGAGCACGTTTAAACAACGGCTATGGATTTATGCGGCTGTAAGAGTCCGTGGTCAAATCAACTACGTCTCATTGTCACCGGTGGAATATCGGAGTATGAGTGAAGATTGGGGGTTTAATTATGGAACCGTTTGAGAATGAATGCAGGAGGATCATATGGAGATCATGAAAGGGTTACGGAATTTGTCAATATAATCATTGCACATAATGGATGGAGCTTATGGTTTAGAACTATATAAAAATGTGTTTTCAATGCTATTTGAAATGAATTTTACTCAGACCTTGGAATCTTTGCCTTTTTCCTTGGTCTTCAATTAGTTTCTCTTCATTGGTATCTTGAATGCTCCATGTCTTTATTTTTGGTCCTCTCACCTGCATTTAATTTCATGATTATGGAAATAACATCTGGCAGTACATTCTTTTGAAAACAGAGTTGTAGCTGTGGAATCTGCTTCTGGCTGCGGAAACTGGTGTCAGCTGCGGAAACAGATGTCAGCTGCGGAAACTAACACAGCTATTATTTGGATGAATGAATATGAACGAATGACAAATGACCAGATGGAAATGGTCATGAAAAAGAATTTTATTGATGAAATGGAATAAAATGAAGTGAAATGGAATGAAGTGGAGTGAAAATGATGTGGGATGAAGTGGAATGGAATGGAGTGGATGGTCACAAAACTTGTAAAATGAAAGAGAGGTTTTTTTTGGAAAATATAGAGTGTCAGGTGTTCCTGATTTTCACCCTATATTTTCTGTATAAGACTGCCAATCAGTGATTGGTTTTCAAGCTTATACAATTTTTTTTTTTTTTTTTTTAATTGAAAAGAACAAAAGCTAGGCTGGTGGAGAAGAAGAATTCTTCTGTACCAGCCTGATTGCAGAATTATCTTGAAACACTTTGACAAAATCCTCTTTTGAGAGTGGCTTATGATAAACTTTCAATCTGTGGCCATTCACAATAAGAGGAGTTTGAAACTCATCAATGATCTTGATTCTTACCGCTCCATTGCTAAAGATCTTGTCAATCTCATATGGCCCAAGCCAATGAGTCTGAAATTTTCCTTGAAAATCTTTAAACTTGGAATCAAATAACAATGCCCAATCTCCTTCTTGAAACTTCTTCTCTTTGATATACTTGTCATGCCATTTAGCTCTTTGATATTGAACTATATCAGTTCTTAGAATTGCTTCTTGTCTGATCTCATCTAGCTCATTCAACTGCTCCATTCTATGCTTTTGAGCTTCTGATAAATCCATCCCCAACTGAACTGCTATCTTGAAGGTCTTGACTTGGAACTCAATGGGGAGCAGGACTTCTTTCCCTTAAACAAGTTCATAGGGAGAATGTCCTGTTGTATTTCTCCATGTAGTTCTGTAGGCCCACAAGGCTTCAGGAAGCCTTTCTGCCCAATCTCTTCTATGTAGATGAACAGTTTTGGTGATGATACTTTCAAGAATTTTATTTGTGGACTCCACTTGACCATTTTCTTGCGGATGGTAAGGAGTAGATCTTCTGTGCTTGATTTTGTATTCTTCCATCAACTTCTCCACCAAGTTGGATGTGAATTGGCTCCCCTGATCTGTCACAATTTCTCTTGGAGCACCAAAGCGAGTAAAAATATCCTCATAAAGAAAATGAACAACTGAATTTTCAGTAGCAGATACTAATGCTTTGGCTTCTACCCATTTAGTAACATAATCAGTACAAACCAATATATACTTCTTTTGCTTAGATGGTGGATTAATAGGTCCAATGAAATCTAAAGCCCATTTTCAAAGGGTTCAATGAGTACCTGTGTTTGCAATGGCATTTCATTTGAAAGGGTAGGTTTCCCTACTCTTTGGCAGCTATCACACCTTTTGACATATTGTTTTTCATCTTTGAAGAGGGAAGGCCAATAATATCCCAAGGAAAGGATTTTATAGGCCGTCCTTTTGTCCGCAAAGTGTCCGCCGCATGGTTCATCATGACATGCCTTAAGAATATCAGGCATTTCATCTTCCCTGACACATCTTCGGATCACAAGATCTGGCCCTGTTTTAAACAATTCGTTAGAAATCCATGAATATTTTGAACTCTCCTGAATAATTTTTCATTTTTCACTTGGAAATAAATGTGAAGGTAGTTTTCCTGTAACCAAATAGTTAGCAATATCTGCATACCAAGGAGTCTTAATAGTTACTGCAAACAAGTATTCATCAGGAAACTTATCCTCTACAGGAGAATCTTCTTTAGTATTCTGAATCCTAGACAAGAAATCAGCTACTGTATTCTGTTTTCCTGGTCTATCCAACACGGTAATATTGAATTCTTGCAAAAGTAAAAGCCATCTTGTCACTCTGCCATTAGTAACAGGTTTGTTCATTAAATATCTAATTGCAGAATGGTCGGTATGAATAAAAGTTTCATAGCCTGTTATGTAATGTCTAAACTTATTAATTGCATGAACAACAGCTAAAAACTCTTTTTCAGTCACAGTATAGTTCAACTCTGTGGGAGTCAAATTTTTACTGGTATAATAAATGGCATAAGAAACTAAATCTTTTTGACCCAACACAGCTCCTAGAGCTGTATCTGAAGCATCCGTAGAAATATGGAAAGGGAGTTTCCAATTTGGTCCTCTCAAGATAGGTGCTTCAGATATTCTTGTTTTCAAAGTTTCAAAAGCTGATTGACAATCAGGATCCCATTTAAATTCATAGTCTTTTGTAAACAATTTGAAGAGTGGAGATGCAATTTTAGTGAATTTTTCTATAAATCTTCTATAGTAACCAGTAAATCCTAGAAAACTTCTAACATCTCTTTGACAATTTGGAATAGGTAACTTGGAGATGACTTCAACTTTTGATCTATCAACCTTAATCCCATCCCCTGAAATATGATGTCCTAAAACAATCCCTTCAGTAAACATCATAAAGCATTTTTCATGGCTTAATGAAAGGTTTGTTTCTTTACATCTTATAAGAAATTTTTTCAAATTTTCTAATGCCTCTTCAAATGAATTACCATAAACTGTAAAATCATCCATATAAACCTCTACACAATCATGGATTAGATCAGAAAAAAATTCCTAGTACTGCTCTTTGGAATGTTGCGGGTGCATTACATAACCCAAAAGGAAGCACTCGGTAGGCAAAAGTTCCCCATGGACAAGTAAATGTGGTCTTATCTTGATCTTCAGGTGCTACCTGAATTTGATTATAGCCATTAAAAGCATCCAAAAATGAAAAGTACTTTTTACTTGCTAATGTATCTAATACCTGATCGATAAAAGGCAAAGGAAAGTGATCCTTCAAATTTTCTTTGTTCAATTCCCTGTAATCAATGCATACCCTCCATTTACCATTCTTTTTAGGTACTATAACCAAAGGAGAAACCCATCAGCTATCTGAAATTGGATAAATGAAGTTTACATTGAGTAGTTTTTGGAGCTCTTCTTTCACTATCTCTCTAAGATTTGGATTCATCCTTCTTTGAGGTTGTCTGATTGGTCTACTATTTTCCTCAATATAGATATGATGGATGCAAGTCTTAGGATCAATACCTTTCATGTCAGTATACTCCCATGCAAATGCAGTAGAATGTTTTTGCAAGATTTTGGTTAGTTCTTCTTGTTGTGACTTTTCCCAATGTTTGTTGATATTCAATGTTTTTCCTGGAAAAATCTCAATAGTAGAACTACCAAACTCTTCCATAGAGTAAAGAGACATTTGTCTTGATGATAAATATTCTATGTGAGATTCCAACTGAAATTGTGTGGGGTCATATTCTGAAGATGTCTCAAAATTTTCTAATGTGTTCAGAATTTGACTATCCTCACTAATTTCCGAAATGGTAAAGACAGGTTGTATAATGTCCTCATCATCGACCCATTCATTGTCTCCTACTTCTGTAATTGCTTTTGCTGGAGGATACAAATTGAATTTCTTTGTCGAATTACCATTATAAATGTACATATCCCCAGATCTACAACTAATGAAAGCATCAGCTGTGGCTAGCCAAGGTCTTCCTAAGATAAGTGGGTGCCCTCCTAGATTACTCTTGGGAGTAAAAATCATAAAATCTACTGGATATTCCCAAGAATCTAAGGAGACTGAAATATCTTCTAATACACCATCTGGTTTAATAATTGATCGATCTGCAAGTTGCAGTAAAGTAGGTGTAAAAAGAAGGTTAGGAAGTTTTAGCTGGTCCATAGTATGTCTACTCATAATGTTAATAGCAGCCCCTAAGTCAATCAATGTGTTTGGAATTTCTATCCCATTTATATGTGTCTTGACAATTGGACTTCCTGGATCTACATACTTCTGCATGGTAATTTTCCCATCATAATATCTGCAATCTTTCCTACCAGGTGGATTCTTCTTGTGTCTTTTAGTTTCCTTCCTGGTCTTTTGAAACTCAACTCCTTTATGGTTTTTGCTAGAATAGGAATCTCTCGAATGGCTTGTAGCAAGGGAATCTTGATACAAACATTCTTCAATTCATCTAGAAAATCATAGTTAGGCAACAAGATTTTTTTTTCCACCCCCTTGTCAATTTGTAGTCTTTCAGGAAAAGGAGGTGCAGATAAAGATGCAAGTTGCTCAACTATAGGAGTTGTGGGGGTTAACTTTTCTTTTTCTTTTTGAATGCTTGAATTTTTAAGAGATGCTTCCTCAGAACCCTTAATGACTTGAAGAGAATCCTCCTCAGAGGTATCTTGCTCTTGAATATCTATAGAAGGTTTTTCTAAAACTCTACCAGATCTGAGTTGTACATCATTGAGAGGAACAATCATATAGGTAGGAAATTGTTTTCCTTCTACCATGTAAGTGTTCTGAGGATTTTTATTATTAGGATTTGGCAATGGCTGAGCTGGAAGTTGATTTGTCTTTTGTTGGTATGGGAGCA
This sequence comes from Pinus albicaulis, assembly GCA_034641835.2. Lineage (NCBI taxonomy): Eukaryota > Viridiplantae > Streptophyta > Pinopsida > Pinales > Pinaceae > Pinus > Pinus albicaulis. The sequence continues at coordinate 21,105 of JAXQQM020066300.1, forward strand.
TAAGTTGAGGATTTGAATTTTGTTGAGAAGGTTGTTGTTGTGGAAATGGTAATGAAAGTTGTAGATTTGGGTTTGGAAGTTGTGGAGCTTGTTGATTTTGAAAAGATGGAGGATATTGATAAAATTGAGCAAATCTCCCATAAGGATTTTGCATCCCTTGTACCCATGGCTGATATGAGTTTTGATGTTGGGGCCAAGGTTGTTGCCAAGGAGTCCAATTTGGTGGGGTTTGAAGATTCATAGGGTTATTAAACCCTTTATATTGTTGTCCCTGCCAAGGTCTCCTTGCGACAAAACAGAGAGATTCTATTGAATTTGGATCTTCTTGAAAAATAGCTTTGAGTCCAGGGATTGAAGGACAATCCTTGATTTCATGATTTTCTGAGCAAATCATACATGTTTCTACAACTTTTGCATCCAAGGGACATTCTCTTAAAGCATGTTTCTTTCTACATTTCGGACAAAAGATGGCTAAAGCATCTGTTTCTGCTTTCTGCTTGTTTTGGATTTTAAGGGTGTCTAGTTGTTCACCAAGGCTCCCTAAGATATCAGTTTTGAACTCATCAAGCATATTACCAATCTCTGCCCTACTTACTGATCCAGTTGCAGATTTGTTAGCCCTAATAAGAGAAGGATCCCTAGGCCCTTTTTCTGTTTTAGATTTTCCTCTTGAGAGATGGACACATAGTTCTGTTATGTCACGAAGTGGAAGTTGAGAAATGTCTCCTTTCCCCATCATGTTTAAAATATCTACCCATTCATCTCTAATGGCTTTTAATATGAGGGCTTTCAAGGTTTCATCATCTAAGTTTCTCATCTTTGCTCTTTTCAAGTTGTATTGAAATCTTTCAAGTAAGTCTTCAAAATTTTCATCTTCTTTTTGCATCATCTTGAATACCTCATCCTTGTGATTGGTGGGCATACAATAGTCCAAGTATCTATCCAAAAATGTTTGTTTCATATCATTCCAAGTCCTAATATATTGAGTGGCTAATCCCATGAACCATTTCAAAGCAGCTCCCTTCAATGTTGAAGGAAACAGTTTGAGTTTTTGAGAGTCTTCCATATAGTCATAGGTCCGGCACACGACTTCAAACTTTTCTTTTTATTTTTGAATGCTTGAATTTTGAAGAGATGCTTCCTCAGAACCCTTAATTACTTGAAGAGAATCCTCCTCAGAGGTATCTTGCTCTTGAATATCTATAGAAGGTTTTTCTAAAACTCTACCAGATCTGAGTTGTACATCATTGAGAGGAACAATCATATAGGTAGGAAATTGTTTTCCTTCTACCATGTAAGTATTCTGAGGATTTTTATTATTAGGATTTGGCAATGGCTGAGCTGGAAGTTGATTTGTCTTTTGTTGGTATGGGAGCATGAGTTGAAGATTTGGATTTTGTTGAGAAGGTTGTTGTTGTGGAAATGGTAATGAAAGTTGTGGATTTGGGTTTGGAAGTTGTGGAGCTTGTTGATTTTGAAAAGATGGAGGATATTGATAAAATTGAGCAAATCTCCCATAAGGATTTTGCATCCCTTGTACCCATGGCCGATATGGATTTTGATGTTGGAGCCAAGGTTCTTGCCAAGGATTCCAATTTGGTGGGGTTTGAAGATTCATAGGGTTGTTAAACCCTTGAGTTTGTTGTCCCTGCCAAGGTCTTCTTGCAACAAAACAGAGAGATTCTACCGAATTTGGGTCTTCTTGAAAGACAGCTTTGAGTCCAGGAATTGAAGGACAATCCTTGGTCTCATGATTCTCTGAGAAAATCATACATGTTTCTACAACTTTTGCATCCAAGGGACATTCCCTTAAAGCATGTTTCTTCCTACATTTCGAACAAAATATGGCTAGAGCATCAGTTTCTGCTTTCTGCTTGTTTTGGATTTTAAGGGTGTCTAGTTGTTCACTAAGGCTCCCTAAGATATCAGTTTTGAATTCATCAAGCATATTACCAATCTCTGCCCTACTTACTGATCCAGTTGCAGATTTTTTAGCCCTAATAAGAGAAGGATCCCTAGGCCCTTTTCCTGTTTTAGATTTTCCTCGAGAGATGGACACATAGTTCTGTTATGTCACGAAGTGGAAGTTGAGAAATGTCTCCTTTCCCCATCATGTTTAAAATATCTATCCATTCATCTCTAATGGCTTTTAATATGAGGGCTTTCAAGGTTTCATCATCTAAGTTTCTCATCTTTGCTCTTTTCAAGTTGTATTGAAATCTTTCAAGCAAGTCTTCCAAATTTCATCTTCTTTTTGCATCATTTTGAATACCTCATCCTTGTGATTGGTGGGCATACAATAGTCCAAGTATCTATCCAAAAATGTTTGTTTCATATCATTCCAAGTCCTAATAGATTGAGTGGCTAATCCCATGAACCATTTCAAAGCAGCTCCCTTCAATGTTGAAGGAAACAGTTTGAGTTTTTGAGAGTCTTCCATATAGTCATAGGATCCTCACTTCGCAATCCATAAAAGTTAGGGAGGATAGATGGTGAGATATTTTTCATCGTTGTATGAGTTTCCTCATCAACTATAGGGAAACCAAACAAGTTGTCTCCTTCCCTATTTCTTTCATTATTTCCTTCACCATTGTTGTCTCCATTGTTTCCTCCTCTTCTACCTCTACCTCCAAATCCATCTATTATTTCCTCTGCCATGATAGTTTCTTTAGAGTCCTTAAAGTCCTCTGGTTCTTATATCAATGGAGGATGAGAGAGAGTCTCTTCCTTTTCTAAATGAGATTTAGTAGGTGGTATAGGAGAATCCTCTAATTCAGCTGTTCCTTGTATTCCAAAAATCTTAAGGCTAGGGGTAGATGGTGGTGATTCTTGTCTATGCCTTGAAGAAGATGGAGTTGTGAAAATCGAACTCTTGGCTTTGGCTATAAACCTTCCCCTAGAATCTCTTGCTCTATGCATGTCATTTTTTATTTTTATTTTTAAAAAGTTGGGCTAATAATCCTCTTTCTGATCTTCCAGGTCACACTAGGTGCAAGAAGAGAGCATACTTAAGAAATTACTGAACCAATAACTCTCTTTTCTGATCCTCCAGATCACACTAGGTGCAAGAGGAGAGCATACTTCAAGAAGTTATCAAGTTTTCCCTTCTTTTATTATTTTGTTTTTTTTTTAAGAAATTGGCTACCTATTTACACTTCCCCGGAAACAGCGCCAAAATGTTTGGTCAATTTAGTGTGTCCTAAATTGCTGCATTTAATTTTTCAATCCGGGATTCGTAAGTTGATGAAGTGCGGCGCACTATATGTGCAAGATAACCTATCTCTTACTTTTTTGTCGTTTTTGGATTTTTGTGAAATTCTAAAAGAAAAGTATGGAGACAAATATTCAAGACAACAATGTCTTTCTAATGATTTTCCAAACTTCAAGAGAATTTTAAAAACACACAATGAAAAAATTAATTCTTCAAAGAAAATAAAATTGCATCACTACTCTAATCAAACAAACAATAAACTACTGATCATGAAACTCATTATTCTTGCTGCTATTCAAACATAAAAGAAACTATGCTGAAAGAAACCCAAAAGTTGCAACAAAGTAAATCTAAATCAAATTACATCAACTTATCTTCTGATCCCTCATCATTAGTCCAACTATGATTTTCGGAGGTAACCATAAACAACTTGAGTAACCTGATATCTAACTTGCAGAAAGTAAACTAATATCAAACTACACATTCATAATTCAATCCCTCACCATCAGTCCAGCTGTGGCTTTCGGAGGTAACTGAAGATGTCATGAGCAATTTAATATATCTAATTTGCAGAAAGTAAACTAATATCAAACTACAAATTCATGATTCAATCCCTCACCATCAGTCCAGCTGTGGCTTTCGGAGGTAACTAAAGATGTCATGAGCAATTTAATATATATAAATCTAACTGCTGAAGCAAATGATAAAAACTGAAATAAACAAAGCAGTACTGAAATTAAACAGAAACTAAGAAAAGCAAATTAGCAGCAGAACAATATTAATTCCATGTCATTAGTCAAAAAGTTATGCAAATGCCCGGGCTGCCTATTTATAACCTGAAACAAGAACACTGATCAGTGATTAATAACATAAAACATGAAAGACAGAAGTAGAATGGAAAGCAGGAAGGATTATAAACAGAAATGAAGCATATATACCATGAAAGATGCAATGTATAAACATGTGAATTGATTATGGCACAATGAGCTTTAAAGAAATAAAACAAGAACTATACAATAATGCATAGAACCTTGGCAAGTGCAGGGGCCCTCTACACCAGCCTTGGCAACAATCTTCAAGTACGAATTACGTTTGGAAACAGAGTCTTCTTATATTAAAATGCAGTCATAACAGAAAGGTGATATTACGGCACAGTGGCAACATAATTACATTACAGAGCTATCTGAAGCTAATGGAGACTAACAGAGACTAATCTAATATGTGTATGCAAACGCGTTATTTATAACAAAGGAAATATAACTAATTCCCTGAAGTTTATGCTGATGGAGAACACGTAAACCATTACGTCCAAAGATCTAGGATCATGGCCGCGTTGGAGAGTAAATCTATGAGGAGTGGATGTTTTAATTCAGCTATGGGGTCATGTACAGATGTTGATTTGTCTTCCACAATTCAGAGACGGCCATATATATCTCCACGTGACACGAAACATAGTCCTATCACCGTGGAACTCTACGGTTGACTTCCATTTGGCCACCTTTGACTGCAGCCTCCCTAGATTAATTTGCTCGAGCCATAGGACACGATCCATGTCCACATTATTTCTGACTTGCCCATGTGGCTCGTTTCTCCTGAAGACACCTGTAACATAGAGTTTCACAAAATGGCTGCGGAAAGTTGCAGCAGCTGCGGAAAGTGGCAAGATTCCACAGCTAAATGAGAAAAATCTAAATCAAACAGCAGACACAAAAATATAATTAAAAACCATGTTAGATGCTCTTTTGCAATTAATATACAATGATATTGACAACTTGGAAGGTTCAGGTGGATGAAAAAGGTCTAGGAAGATGTATGGAAAAGATGCAGATTTGAGACTCAACACTCCATATGATGTATTGAAATAATAGGAAATGGAAACATGTGCATACCTTGGTACAACTTGGGAACATCTTGTACTGCTACAAGGGTTCCTCCTTCCAGTGTGATGGCTTCCCCAACTATTGATGATGATGGCTACTCTTCTATAGCTTCATCAGCGCTGGTACAAGTCTCTTCTTCTTCATGCATCTCCAAAATGGTGCATGGGACTCTAGAGATCAAGAGATCAAGATCATCTTGCAAAGGTGCAAGTGGCCTTCCTCCTGAAACAAGTGCTCCTGCAGTCAATGGTGGTGAAGGCTTCTTCCCCTATGATTTCTTCTTGTCTTGATCAACCTTTGAGTAAAATCTGCATATGCAATCACTTTTGCATGACTCAAACGGCTGAACCACCAATTGTGTGCTTCACCTTGAAGGTGCAGCACTGCAATCTCAACATCTTCTTTCTCTACTACTATATGCAGCAGAAAAAATGCATCCAACTTCTTTCCCCAAGCCTTTGTTGTGCATGAGGATGACCCATCAAAGGTAGACAATAGAAATCTATTGCCCTTCATTGTTCCATTGCTGGAAAGTCTCCTTTCTTATTTGAGCTGAATGAACTATGGAAGAGTTATATTCTTCTTGATAGCTCTTGGTTGAGACTTATATTCTGCAAGATATTCACTTAAAATCTCATGATCTAAGTACTCTTCATTTCTATGCCTCTTATCTTTCAAGGAAAAGGCCATAGTATGTTTCCTTGGAGCTTTATGCAATGTCGGATCTTCATTTTGCTGATAGGAAGTACATGGACCTTCCTCATCTTGAAACCCTAACGTGGTTTCACTTCTTTCCTTCCTTCTTATTTGCTTGACCTCCTGGGTGAGGTCCTTCTTAGATCTGAAAAGAGATGAGATTAAACTCATTCCTCCCATAATTTTGATCTTTGTCTTCTTCTTATAGCATCTTGGCTTGAAACTCATAAGTTAAGCCAAAGATCATGCTCCGATACCACTGAAATATTCCCAAATGGGAAAATTCAGCAATACATGCTAAAATAACATATTTTTCAGAAATGTATAAAATGAAAGTTAAATGAAGCTCATGGATCCCTTAGATATGATATTATAGTAATTATATATAAAAGTAAATCAGAAACAAATCACTATTGCATAGTTAAACAAGCCTCCCATGCCATAAATAGCTCAAAATCATGCAAAAATAGGGGCTACAACCATGTGTGAAAGTTGGAATACCATGACAGCGTTATTTTATTACCTCTGAAATAGCAGTAGGTTTTACAACAGATCTAGAGCAAGTATGTGGACAAAATTTTAGATCTATATCAAATCCATACACTATACAATTTCTTTTATCAATCCCCCTTGGGGTTTTCAGCAAAACACCATGTACAAAGTGTAGATCTGAGTTCTAAGACTGCATATCTATGGAGATATTCAGATCTGGAAAGTGGATCTGATCTAATATAAACAATAAATTGATCTCCTCCAACAGATCTCCAAAGTGAAGGGCAGATCCCCAACACTCAAAAAATCAGCTCTCCAAATGGTGCACTGGGTCACCCTGCAGTAGCTCCTTCAGAAATTATGCAGATCTGGACTTCTTCTGCACTATATGGGACAAAATATTGTTGGCCTGCAACCAATATATAAAAATATAGCTCAATACCTTCAATACTATCCTTCCAATGGAGTAGAACCCTCCTCCACTGAAAAGAAGCACTGAAATGGCCTAGATCTGAAGATCTACCCTCCACTTGCTGCAGCTTACTGAAACAATCCAACCCTCAACAAGATTTGCGCTGTCAAAGGGAGATGAAGCTTGGCCTGAAGCCAGATAGTGGACAATATGGTGCAAGACTCCTCCAAGAGGCCTCTCAAGGAAAGAGAAGGAATTCATAAACATGAAGACCTTGTGCTAAAAATCACTCTATCTCAGCTAAACAGCCAGAGAAAGAAATATGTCTAAACAGACCATATATTCAGAAATCATAATCATAAGCTAACCCCATATGGCTTCCATCCTCCTCCTTGTAAACAATGTGAGCCTTCTCACCTTTGATCCCACTCATTAGGGTTTCCATCTTCATGCAATGAATATCCCTCCAAAACTGTGTTGTCCCATCATCAATACCACTCCTCCATAACAGTGCTGATGGATTTGGTCAATCTTGACTGCATCTCCATGCAATGTATTCTTCCACACTCAAGGTGGCTTTATTCTAACTATCTAAATAGATCCATATTCCCACTTCATTATCTTCCATTAATGTTCCACATCCTCCACATTAGCTTAGTTGACTTAGTCAAACTTGACTTTGTCCTCATGCATTTGGTCCTTGTTCACACATGAAGGTGTTTTATAGAGATGTGAATATGATCCCTTTCCCATTAAGAGGGTTTTTATCGCTGCTAGAAATATTTATGGGTCTTCCTACCCATTTATTCATCTAACTATGTGTGTGGAGCAAAAATGAATATTCCAATTAGTTGTGTGCTAATTTAGGAATATTACACAATCCTTCTTGTTCATGTTCCTTAGAGTTTTCTAGTAGATCTGTTAAGGCATCAAAGTTGTTGTTGGCGGAAACCCATTTTACACCCTAGTTTGGTTGATTCCTTCTACTGGGATGTTTCTTCAATGTTACTTTAGTGAATAGCTTTGCATCCATGTTCTCTTTAGCTACTGTGTCCTTTACTAGCTTGTTCATCAAACATTCCCTATAGGGATGGCCATGCTTATGGAATTTACAACATCGAAAGGGGACATGTTCATAATATAGGATTTGAATCCAACCCATATCTTCATGCATGAGTCGTATCACCTATATCAATGGTAAAGAGATGTTGATATAGACACAGATTTGGATATATGAAGTGTATTGTGCCATCCTCATTTTCTTAGGCAATTGGACAAAGGATCAAAGCTTGTTACCAATGTCCTTCATAGTTTCCTCATCCCAGTATTTTATCAGCAAGTAGTACATTTGAATCGATACTGTGGTTCATGTATTATCTTGCTTGTCAGGTTTGAACCTTTCCACCCATTCTAAGAGATACAAGCCATCCATGTTGAGGAAGAAAGTTCCTTTGACCCGAACCACCATTTTTTCCTTTAGATAGAAAAACAATACCATTAAAAAAAAACCTTTGATCCCAATAATAGATTATTATGGGCCTTGGTTTTTCCATTTGATAGTGATCCATCCTATCAAATTTTTTTCGATTGGATCTATGCATTGAATCATGCTGGGGAAATTTGCAGTGTCTATATATATATTTTTTACTATGGGTGATATGGACAAATTTTCTTCGATATCTTCCTTGCACCATTTTGTGTTTTCTATTGTGTGTTCTACTATGAAGGTGACAAAGGGGTGATCGATGTCAACTTGATGTTTTGTGTGTGCAGAGTGCTGATCAGATGAGAGGGAGGGATTCAACTTCCCTCCCTATGAAGGAACCATATGGAAAACGACACTTAGAACCCGAGGATGGATGTGCCAAAGGTATGATTGTTACAACAAGAATTTAGTACTTATGTAAATTTCATTAAAGCTATGGTTTTTTTTGCTCCAAACTAAGTTTTCATTGGATGCAAAAGAGACTATTTTTAATAGATTGTTTATTATTTATTCATGTAATCATAAGTTAAGTGTGAAACTTGATTTTCCATGATTCTATTATAAATTTTCTCCATAATGTAAAAATAAACATGAGTATTTTTTCAAATTAAAAAGGTTATATATATTAACTATTTGTTTTCTTTTTATTATTAGATACAATTTAAAATATATACTTTTAATTTTAACCAAATTCAAGTAAATATTTTTAAAAACTTCAGTTTGATTTGTTTAATATGTAGAATCCAAGTACCCCAAGACATTTTTCAAGGTGTTGAATCCATTTATGTGTTCAAAAATGATTTTTAAACAACAAAAATCAAAATTTTGCTTGAAATTGTAACCTACTTTGATGAAAAACATCCTTTCATTTATAAGTTAACCTACACCCTTTAATTTAGTTTATATAAGTTTTTAATATTAATATATTTTTAATAAATATTTTATTATCAATTTTAGTAATCATATGGTAAACATAAAGTTTAGCTCTTTTTTGGTTGAATTGATATTGATTTAATAAATTAATAATTGTTTTCACCATTTAAATATAAATAAATATAAAATTTATTTTCAAATAAAAATTAATATAATTATATATTTTTTAATTATTATTAAATACAATTTAATTTTAATTACTATTAATTAAAAACAATAAAATCTTAAAAAATATATACCTTATTATCCTTGCCCAAGAGGATATTACATTGTTGCCCACATAGGATATTACATTGTGTTGGACCAAAATTTATTCCAAAGTTTAACTTTATAAACTAAAATTTATTATTTTTAAAAAAAAAATTAATATATTATCATCAATTTGATTGGATTTTAAGTTTAACATGTTATTGGAGAATGCTTGAAAATTTGTGTAAGGTTATCAGGTTGCTTGGTACGCTATCTAGTTGCTTGTTTGGTAGGAAATATGTGCCTATGTTTTTTCAATAAAACAATTATATGCTCTAATATGCCCATCACAAAATACAGTTGGTTTTGTGAAATTATGAATAATATTTTTCATATTTAAGATTTTAAATGGATTTCGGTTTCTGTTTTTCATTAAAAAATTTGATACGCTTCGGTACGCCATAAAAAAAAAAGTTCGTTGAGCTATGTGAAAACATAAACAAACTTTATCGTAATCTATTTTGAATGGATTCGGGTTTGGATGTAAGTATATTTTCATTTTTTTATCACCAAACTATTTCCTCTTTCAACGATCTTTGATTTTTATGATTGTTGTATGTATGTTTATGTATTATTATTTTTCTATTTTAATTAAATTAATTAACTTTTTCTTACAAAACCATATGTTAGTTTTTGGTTGAAGTCTTACACTTATCTCCTCCGAATACACTCTTAGCATTCTTTTTTTTTCTTTTTTCTTTTTTTCAATCTAGGATAATCGGTAACTGGTGAGAGTTATCCTGAACAAGGCCCAAGATCAAATCCTACTGGCTGCCACTATAAATCTAGACTAGGTGCAACAACCTGCAAGCCACACAATAGCAATACACTCTTAGAATTCTTATTAGGTTCAAGGTGATCAAGGTTGGTGCAAATGGAGCTATGATTTCGAGGACATGTCTTTTTGGGGATTCACAAGTAGATCCTAGTAGAGGCGCATTGAGATTGAACCTAAGATGTGAGTGGTGAAATTTTAATGATTTATCATTATATCACATAGTAATGACTTATTCTATTTTAGTCTATTATAATTGCATAGGTTATGTTGCATTACATCATATATCTTTTTCACTGAGCAGAGTACCTCGATCTGTATAGTCAAAACATAGATTTATAAACCTATACTGAATTCAGTATATTTACTGTAATTTAGCTATATTTAAACTAAACATTAATTTAAATTCAGCCTATCTACTATAATTTAATTATATTTAAATTAAACAACAAGACTAATTACTATATAGCACTTATTTATGACTAAAATATAACTTTCTCAACTACATAATTTATTAATTTTCATTTATGAGTTACTTTTATCAAAACATCAAGTAGACACATAATTACACATACACATTTATGTCAAAACATGATATACATATTGACATTACATAAAAATGGAATTGCCTGTGCTTCTACCATAAAATATAATTATTAATTATTAACAATAATTAGAATAGCAAGTACATGATTTAAACTTATTAATAACATAATCTAATATTATTTCCAACAATTATAAAAAATGTATTGATAGGTTTTCTTATATTTTGTTTTGTTTTTAATATGAATGGAAAGAAATTGAAGTGGATGATTCGAAAAAGTCAAACAAAACATAAGTTGCATTTCACAACATCATGACAATCAATCAAAAATATAATTTATTTCTGGTTTTTCAAAGGTAGGGTATAATTATCATGTTGAAGTATAATTGTTATTCATATTTTCCATATGATTTGCTATGATTATTATAGGGTGTTTAGTGTTCTATATAATTGCTAAGATTATGGTAGATTACTATTATGACTTTTAATTATGGTTTAAATTATTGTATAACAATAATAATGTAAAAATTAATTTTAATTATTTATTATTTATTATTATTTTAGATTTTAAAATTAATTTTAATTATTTATTATTTATTATTATTTTAGATTTATTATAATTTTGGATCTATCAAAAGTGGAGGGGATAAATATCTAAAAGTATTTTTTCTAAAAGTATTTTTTTTAAGTAAAAAATTTGAGAAAATATTTACACTTCCAGAAATTTGATTTCTAATTGTTTATTGATCTGGAGTTAAGATGGATCTAGGTTAATTATTAATAATAATAATAATTATTTTTTAATGTAATTTTATTTTACTTTTATTCTTATTTTATGTAATTTTACTAAATCAAAATGTTTACATAACATAACATAACCTTACAACATCTCTTCCATACTAGATGGAGAGAGAAAAATAATAACTAGATTAGATCCATCTTTAACTTCTGATTTATTAACATCCAGAGGGAGACCTCTTTAAATCATGAATTAAGATTGATTTAAGCAGTTTTAATTACTAATAATTGATTATTATAATTATTAATTTTTTTATCTCTGACATTCTAGGTTGGAGAGTGCCTCTCAACCCAATCGTAACTTGGAGGATCTATCTAGGGCCTAGAGGGATTAAACAAACTTTTTTTTCGAGTGCAAAACTTGAGGAAAGGTTTTCACCTCAAGTGATTAGATTGCTCTCAGTGCTTGGTAAATCCATAGTTAGGATGGATCTAGGATGGTTTAATTAATAATTATAATTAATGAATTTTTTTTCTTTCTAATTGGACCGAGTTAAAGTGTTTACATTACATAACACCAACATAGATCCACCTTAAGTACAGATCTAACATAGATGAGCCTAAAGCTTCACGTGCAAACTTCTTTAAAATGAAAAATATAATATGTTATTTTTCATTGTTTAAATTGTATTTTTGAATGCTAAGTAGAGTATACATATGACCAAATAAATGTTTTAACCAGAAAACTTATTTTTTGTATACAATTATTTTAAAATGATTTGTCTAACTTATAGAAGAAATAAACTTTTATCCGACAAAAAAATTTCAAGAAAGAATGTGATTTTTTATTTTTTAGAATACAATTTTGAATGCATAAATGGATTCAAGACCTTGAAAAACCCTCGGCACTCAAATTCTCGAGATTAAGCAACTTAAACTCAATTTTTTTAAAATCTCTGTGAGATATTGATTAAAATTAACCAAAAAACATATCTTGAAAAATCTCATTTCATTTATAAGTTAGACTAAGCCTATAATATATATGTAATTGACATTAAAATATTTTATATGTCATGTAAATTAGGCCATTGTATCAGGAAAATTAAAATAGTTTTTTTTATTATTAATATAATTTTTAGTATATCTCAATATTAATTCATATTAAAATATTTTATGATAAGAACATTGAATATTTGTTTTATACAACATGAAAACATTTTTTTTTAACATTTTTTTTTCTATATATATGAAGTTTATATGCACATAATTAGTTAACACAAATATTCAAATGGTTTATTTAAATACTTTTCCAAAGTATAAGATTTAAACATGTTACTTACACAATTTTTTTTTTATTTCTAATTACTTTACAACATATTCACTTTATTATTATTATTGAGGACATTATTTTTCAATTTTAGAACATAAATTTTTATTTTATTTTTTGTTTTAAAGGGGAACAGGACGGATAAACTTACACATCACCCCCATACTGGGTTGTATAATGATCCTACAGGCTCAATAACATACCTTATAACATCTCTTCCATATTGGGCTAGATAATAATAACCAACCTAGATCTATCTTAACTCCATATCTGTAAGTGCCCATAGGGATCAAACATGTCAAGGTGAAAACATCTGTTTTTAGTGCAAAACTTGAGGAAATGTTTGCACCTGAGAGAATTGATCCCTCTAGGAACATGCTAGATCCAAAGTTAAAATGAATTTAGGTTTGCCTTAGTTATTAATAATTATATTTATTTATTTTATTTTATTTATTTTTATTTATTTTTGTAATTCAAAGGGATACTATTAAATCAAAAATATTTGCATCACTACATATAGTTCCTCAAAATTCTTCTTCCCTCTCTCCTACCGTATTTTTTGGCTAAAAGGAAACAACCAAAACATATTGCAATTTTCCATTACAAGCTAAGTAACCACAAGTGACATGACTAGTGAAATTATAAAACACCTAAAATCAGAAGACAACCCACAACCATCAGCGATCAGAAGGGTTAATCAGGGTTGGGTTGTTTGACCTAGTACCAGATGACAAAGGAGGTCTGAAATCATAATGTATATGCTTTTCATGTGTGCAAGAATCCCTTCCAAGCATTCCATATTCTTTTATATTCTCCTTTGACCCCTCTGCAAGGTTGCCAAAAATTGTTGCATTTGTCATTGATTATGTTGCAGGTCATTCATAAAACCCATGAATGCATTACTTTCATTAGGAAAGTACCGGTTGAGCTGCTCTAGGAGGAGGGTCACATGTTTGACTTTATTTTCAAAGACATCCAGGGGGGTGGGGGGGTAATTCCATAGTGCCAAGTGACTGTGCGGGATTGGGGTCCACTAGACCCCATAGACCGTGGTCCCCCATAATATGATTAATGTGTTTCCCCCTTGGACCAATACCCCTCCACGCCCTTCCTCACTAGTGGTGCATTGTCCCTGATTAGAACCCGGAAAATACTATACCCCCAAACTATTACTCGCTGACTTGCACCACGTCACAACTAAAACCCTACTCGATCCATGATGCCACCAAACTAAAACATACCCACAATACTAACTCACTCCATAGTCCTCATTTGAGCCTCTCATACCAAGTGGTATATTGGTTCGCCACAAATAGAACACTCCCCATAGGACAAACAGAAAATCCCAACCCATTGGCCACGTCTTTAGCTGTAGTTAGACAAAAAAACATTGTGTAACCTCCCGAGTGACTAAAAAACATATTAGAGAGCTTAAATATCTCTTGTTTGACCATAATGACAGATGAAACCATATAATAAAGATTATGAAGCTCCCAACCCAGGCCCTAGGAGTCACCCAACCACATAAAAAAACACCAAGTACAACTACCAAATGTGGGGGTTGAGCTCAAACCTTTTCATCCCAACCCTTCATAGGACCACCAAAAACCCCAAATAATACTAACAATATTGTTTTTATGCGGCCTAAAAACCCAACTCCCAAAAAAATACACAAAATAAATCCAGACTTCTCGAAAAAGGACATGTCCACCACAATCTCTTAAAATTACACGAAAGAACCACTTCGCAAAACAAGAAAACCTTTTTGATAGCATGGACACAGGTCTACATTCCAATTCCCCCCAAAAATTGACCATGTAGAGACCCCACAGCGCTAGAATCTCCCCCGACGTGCGAGAAGTGCTCTGACTAAAGCCTTTTATCCCCATATCCCAAATCTGCTTCCTTTTACCCTCCTTAGTGAATTCCCCATCTTTTCGACCTTTCGCTTCATCTTGTCAGTCCTCCACATTCAGTTTCCATAACCAGGTTAAATCTTGTAGAATACCAGCATGCGCATGCATAACAAGACCTACACCAACCTCTCTATCTCCCATACTAGACCACAAACAAACATTGTTGCAATAGAAACACCACCTCCTATATTCCATCCACTCTCCTCTTGACTTGTTCTCCCAACGCTCACATGCATGGCATTGGAGCATCAAGCGTCAACTTAACTCTTCAGTGGGATGATTAGTGGGGTAGCAGGGCCCCCCATTGATACCAATGCTACGCTTGGATGCCACCCCCATGGGGCATTTATTCAAATATTTTAATTAATAATTATGATTAATAATTTTATTATTTTAGTTTATTAAGTGAGAGGCTCATTCTACAACCCACTATGAGGGGGATGTGTAAGTTTGTTCGTCCGTCCATCCCCCTTTGAAATAAAATAAAAAATTAGAAATTATGAAATTATGTTCTAACTAGAATTATAATGTCAGCTATACTAAAAAAATAAATAAAAGTAAAAATAAATGTATGAGTGAGATGTTTAAATCTTATACTTTTCAAAAATATTTCAAAAGGGATTTAAATAAACTATTTCAACATCTCTGTTAACTAATTTATGTCGATATCAACTTCATATATATCTATATATAGAAAAACAAATTGTTAAAATAAAACATTTCAATGTTGTATATAAAAAAATATTCAATGTAGGTTATCAATAAAATATTTTAATAAGAATTAATATTGACATGTACTTAAAAATATATTAGTAATAAAAAAACATTTTAATTTGTGCGATAAAATGTCTCGATGAACATGTGATGTAAAATACTTTAATGTAAATTACGTATATATTATAAATTATTTAAAAGCAATTATGCATATATGATGAAAAATTAATTTTTTATCCTAAAGAAGTTTGCACTCTAAAGAAGTTTGCACGTGATGAAATTTGATCCCTAAATCTGTACTTAAGATGGATCTATGTTGGTTTTATTGTGCTGAGAGGCCTATTATGGTAGAGTTGTTATAACATTTATATTGAATCAAAATAAAATAAAAATAACCATGTGCTTAAAAAAAAAAGGCATTATTATTATTATTATTTTAAAAATAAAAATAACAATGTGTTAATTATTTTTTTAAAATAGGCATTATTATTATTATTTTATTAATTTTGTTCGATAGTTATTGTAGACTTGATTTGGTAAAGTTACTGATGGCTTTTGAACTCCAAGTTTATGAGAACCCATGGTATTCATGTGGAATATAGCCTATTTATACGGGGAATTAAACTAGCATAAATCCATCTTAGTTGCATATCTACCGAGAGCCAAGAAGGATCAAATTTCTTTTTACTATAAAAGAAATTTAAGCCCTCTCTGTGATTGGTAAATTTGGAGCTAAAATGCATATAGGCTGGTTTTATTTTATTTTATTTTTATGTATTTTTACCAAGTCAAAACGTTTACATGATATAACATAACCTTACAACATTTCTTATATATTAAACTAGGAACTACTCTACCCAACAATTAAATGTTATTTTCTCAAATCAACGGCTAAATTAATATAAAATAATATGAAGATTTTTTTGTTTATAAAATAAAAGATATATTTTATAATTAGTTTATTATCATAATTTATAAAATTATATATACTATATTTTAGATGTGACTGCATAATTTTTTATTCAAAAATAAATATTTTTTATCTTAAATTTATTTAAAAATTTATTTAATTTAATTAAATAATAAGAAAATAATATGTAATAAAAATTTGTAAATGGCAAACAATATCATAAATTGTAACCAATAAAATTATGTAACTTTTATTTTAAAAATATTTAATATTAATCGCTGGGTACATTATTACAACACAATAAATAAAATCAACTAATAATCAATTCATTTCGGGTATGAGTAGTTCACTAAACAACAAATCAATATATATGCGCTAGGTTGCATGAAACAATCATGAAAAAGGAAAAACAACATCATGATAATCAAATTAAAATATAATTGTCATAAGGTGTGACATAATTAACATACTGAATATAATTGTTTTTCTTAATTTAATAAGATTTGCCATGATTAGCATAGGTAACTTAGTAGTGTATATGATTGTTAAGATTTAGTTATGTCAATACTGTGATTTTTAATTATTGTTTATGTTGTACTGTAATGATAATTGGTGATAGGTTGTAATAACTAATTTGAAAAACATAGATATTTTAAAGTACATTTTGTATGGTTTTATTTTATTTTTTTAATTATTTTATTTTAATTTAAAAATAAAATAAAAACATTTTTTTTAATTAATGAAAGTATATGTTGAGATGCAGTAAGTACATAAAAAGGAGGGGTTATTTTCATTAATAGTTTTAAATTGTAGTATTTTTAGGATTTCCTATGAACTCAAAAACAAATTTGAGTTTTTTTACTAAAAATATTATTTTTATATGTTTAAATATTTTAGAAAGTATGTAAAACTAGTAATTGCACTAAATATTGTAAAGGAAATGCTTTAAGTTGATAGTATGTAGAAGAAGAGCATAAATAAAGGCAAATGTGATATTTTGAGTGATTTAAAGGTGCACAAACTTTGTTTTAAAAGAACTATCAACAATATGTTTAGTTGTGAAAATCAACAATATGGGTAGCTATTAAGTATATATTTGTCCTCTTATGTGAAATTAGAATTTAGTTTGCAGGTAGGTTTTAGAAGTTAACAATACCCTTTTTGCACATTTTAACTTAGAAGTATATATATTTGTGTATGTGTGTGTGGATGCTCTTATTTGAAATAAGAATTTAGTTTGCAGAACATGATCAAGTTTGTTTTAGGTTTTAGAAGATAATATTACTTTTATGTACATTTCAACCTAGATGGTTTTCACATCTGTGTACCTCCCTTTTCTTTCGTTTAAGTTTGCTGAATTTTTAAGTTCAGAAAAAATTGGCACCAAGTGTATAGAATAATTATTTGGATAGAGAAAGGTGTGTTCCATGCTACATATGTGATAATTAGCATTTTAAATAATAATATCTAGCTTGTTTATTAGAATCATTTTGAGGTTGGGAAGAGATTGCACTCCTTCAATGGTATTTCATAGAAATCCTTATTATGTCATCTACCTTCCTTGATTCGATGGTGTTCTAATATTTTTTTTTACAGATAATGTTAATGCATTTTCTAAGTTTTGACCACCATTTCCACCTTTATGTTAGTATGAAATTTCTTGGAAGATGTACCAAAAATATCTCACTTAAGTCATAGGTGACTAGTGACCCTAACAATAATTGTGGTTGCTTATACTTCAGATATGCAATAAAAGTGTGAGAAAAACCTGTAGAAAAATAAATGTATGTGATCCAAAATAATAGAAAACAAAATAAATCCGATGTAATAACTAAAATTATGGAAAAACATTTGAAAGAATAAATATTTTATTAATAGCACCTGGTGAAGGAGATTTACAAAAGGGTCGTAAATCCCCCTCTGTGTGAGGAGTACTTTGATCTCCTTGATGCTTCAATATTAGATCTTCCTCTCTCAATATGTGAAAACCCAAACAATGTGTAGAACTCTATTGTGAGATCAAAATTATGGAGACGATAATGCTGATGATGATAATGATCATGGTGAGAAATTAATGAAAACCCCTCTTATTTATAGCAAAATATTATGTTGATCTCGAAAATGGAGAATAATAAAATATTATTGACCAAAGTCCAGATCTAACCCTTTGGAATAATTTATTATATTTTTGGAGAGGGAAAAGATATTCAAATTGGTCAAATATATTTATTTACAAATAATTAACAAATAAAATGATTTATTAATTATTTCGCGAATAATAAGAAAAGTGTGCAAATGAAATAATTATTAAATAATGATTAACCATTATTCCAAGAATGGGGTTACGGAAAAATAAATAAATAGTGATTTATTTAATTATTCCTAGGTGATTTAGTCAAATGTGACAAGTTATAATTATCAAACAATGATTTAATAATTATTCCTAGAGAAAATTAAATAAATAATTATTTATTTAATTATCTGCATGAGTTTTAATCAGAAATAACTTAATAAAAGTGGTTTATTAAATTTTTTTTTATAGTGAAAGTGATTTTACTATGGTAAAATTAAACTTACATGGTATATTTCGATCCACCTAGTTAGAAATGTTGAGGTGATCATTTTAACATACGAGCGTTAGGAGAAAATCATATTACTAGAATACGTTGTAAGTTACACTTCCACGAGACACCAAAGGGGAGTCAGAGAGAGAGGACCGAAGCAATGCAAGGAAGGACGGAAATGGAGGGGGCGAGACCTACTAAACTCATATAAGTCTCCTTTTATTTTGAAGTACATGATCTCAAATGAGGCAGGAGAGGCATACGCATACTCATTGAGATAACTGAGTACAAATAATAATGGTGAGCCCACGATTGTGGGACTCAGCTACAAAGTACATAATACATGATACATTGGCATCAATGGGCTAAGAAATAATACGATGAATCCCATATACATAATGCGCTTGAAAAACATAGGTTAGGACTGAATACAATAATGTCTGAGTACATGAGACATAATTCCCCTCAAGCTAACATGGGGAGGGGGGACATCAACCAAAGAATAACTACTAAACAAAAAAGGTATCTAAAGACCTAAATGGATCATTTGAAGGAGTAATGTATGTTTTGGGCACTGCAAGCAACTGGAATCGAACCCATCAAATCTGTGAAACTTCTTTTGAGGCTAGACCATAATCTGAGGTCATTTGGGTATGTGGGGGGCTACCTGAAGCGCCGCCCCCTCACGAGGTTTGGAACATATCACACACACCCGGGAATCACTGGTAAAATCTATTGGATCACCGAACCATCAAGTGTATGATTCTCAATCGTGAAATAATGAGTTGGATTCGAGCACATGAGAAACAACCAAGTCAAAGGGAAATGATGATTCCCTTTACTTGATCTGAGGAACCAAACAATGATGAAATATGGAAACAAGGTACACTGCCCTCTAGACCTTTCTTCTGGAATGAATGTGCTGAAGTTGACAGAAGAGGGCCATGCCAGAGGTGAGGCAATGAAGAATCTTCAACATGAGGGATTGATCTAAAATTGATTGTTAGTTAATGTTGTGCTAATATCAGTTTCAGAATTAACATGAAAGTGCTTTGGTATGCTTCTTATACAAGGGTTTATACATGTGTTTGTGATTGAGAATTAAATAAACTTGATGAGATTAAGTGTATTTCATGAAATTAAAAGCATGGAAACTCAATGCTGAACAACAGCATATAAAAACACAGCAAGCATAAATAATAGAGACAAATACACAAGTTTTTGATGAAGGAGTTCGCCCCTCCTGGGCTACATCTCCTTAGTCCAGCTTCATAGTGTAGGCCTTTGTATTAGCTTCAATTGTGAAAAAGTGATGTATATAGTCTCTTGTTGACTCTGAAACTTGCTCCAATGGCTCCAAAACATCAAAATATACCAAGAATGACTCTTCATAAGCCAAAATTGGTCGAAAATTTCCTCAGTTATGGAAAAACCAAATTTAATAGTTTTTCTCCACTAATTCTGGAATTCTGCCAGTTAACTCCACTAAATGTGGAGATTTCGCCGCATCTAGCGGGTTCGCCAGTTCCACCACTAAGATAAACCACAATTAATTAATAGATAAGTAGTAGTTTAAGTGTGGTTAGTGGCGTGTTTAGCGCTAACCACGTCTTAGCGCTAATGGTGGATTATCATGGTTTAACCATGAATTAACGATAATTAATTTGGTTTAATTATTGTTTAAAAATTCCCACCAGAATAGTCGTGGCTCCTGGTCTTCAGCGATCAGACATGTGGGAGGGGATTGAACCACCGGGATGGCCCCCTATGGACCCCCAAACTCTGCGGCAACAAACTTCAAATAGAATTTGAGTACTTAATAGTTAAGGAACTCGTGCTATGGTATGGCGATAAAGCATTGGTGCTATATGCGGGTGGTCATTGGTTCGATCCCGACCCCCACCATAAAGTTTTGTTTAATGCAACATATGATGGACCTTTGGGTTCAGACCATGGTTTTAAACTGTAATATCCTCAAATGGGACTGCTAGCAAGGCATGCCTGAAAAATGCATTTTTCAGGAATGTATGCTACAACAACCAAGATCAGCCCTTGGATCCCTTAGATCTGATAATATAAGACCCAATTCCAAGAGGAGATCAGAAACAAATCAAACTAGTTGGGTTAAACAGATCTCCCACACCTAGTATAGCTTGAAAACTGCCCAAAGAAGGGACTACAGCAACACAAAGTAACACTGCTTAGAAAATAACGCAGTTTTTTATAAAAACAGTAAGAGACCAATATGATAGCTCAAAAATATCTTACACAATGATAAATCAGATTTACAATGTGGCCCAATCAATGTACAAGATAAAGATGGAAGACTTTCATGAGAAAAACCCTCTAAAAGAGGTGTTGCAACAATGTATTTTCACTGTAAAGCCTTAACAACGTTCTTTTTGAGAGCATACAGCTGCTGTAGGTTAAAATTCAGATCTAGAATAGATCTTTGTGCAAAATATTAGATCTATATTAGATCTGTACACTAGATTGTCTCTATTTTACATACCCCTTGGGGTTTTCAGCCAAACATGAAGCATAGGGAGTAGATCTGAGATCTCATGCAGCAAATCTGCAGATTTATACAGAATTCCTGAAGCTTATATAGGATTATTCAGATCATATCTGAATATGATGGATAAGAACAGAAATCCATGGATCACCACAGTGAGAGACAAATTCTCATCACTAGAGATCACTCCTCAAATGTTACCAAAACTCCCTGCAACTCTCCTCTTGCAGATAACGCAATCCTGGAAGAAAAACTGTGCTGTATACTTGATGAAAGGTTTGGCTTGATGTCAAGGTATGGATCTGAAGCTCTGATGATCCAATACACTCTTGCCAATGGGATAGAAGACTTTCCCAGTGAAAAGAGGCACTAGAATGGCTTAGATTTGAATAGATATAGCCTCCACTTGCTACAGATTACAAGGACAACCAAACCCTCAAGAGGATCTGCGTTGTAATTGGAAGTATAAGCTTGGCCAAATGCCTGATAGTGGACAAGAAATTCAAGACTCTTCCAAGAGGCCTCTCAAGGAAAGAGGTGGAATTCCTGATCAGGAACACCCAGAGCTAAACAACATTATTCTCAGCTAAACAGCAAGAGAATGAGAAGTGTCTAAATAGACAAATCCTTTCAATACAATATGTTCAACAACCCCTCTCATGCTGCTCTCCTCTTTCATATATAGGATGAAAGCCTTGCAAAACCCTAAACCATCTCAAAGGTTTAGCTCCTTTCACATGTGTAACCTCCAACTAGATCTGCGTTGTGCATCTAGGAGGTACATTGCATCTGGACAGCGTTGTGGATTTGGTCTTGTTGACCCAGTCAATTGTCACAATCCCTTTCACACATAAGGGATTTTTATTAATGCAGCCCAGATTTAGCCTTGTTCACATTGGGCATTGATTTATTTACTATTTTCAGGAGTTTTTATTGCCCTCCTTCACACATTTATTCTTCCAATAAGAAAATGAAACAAAATTGTATATTCCCATTAGCTTGGGCTAATTGGGAATATTACAGTCCTCCCCTCCACAATGTTGCTTGTCCTCAAGCAACTGATAGAGTGAGTACTGCAACTCCTTTCCTCTTCCATTGGTGACACCATCAAGCGATAAGCCTCCTCCATGAGCTGAGTTTTCACCAAACCATCCTTCCATGAATTGTTTCTTCAATTTTTTTATGAGAGGTAAATGATCCATCCCATAAGGAGTTAAGAACTCAAGTGAAACAATCATGGCTGAACCAAAAACTCTCCCTGAAACATGTAGCATAAGGTACATGGAGAGTAGCCATTCCATATGGTGTTGTGAAACTAGCTCCAAAAATAGAAGAAAAGAGATATCAACGCCTTATAAATAAGCCACTTCAAGGGGGAAACCTCCAATACATTACATGAATGAACAATTCTTTGATGATACAAATGAAAAAACCTCCTTTCTATATATAGGAGTCCATGGGGCCACAATGTAATCCTGGCCGACCTAACAATAATAATGTAAGGGTGAAATAATAACAATATGGGGGTTACAGGGGTATAACAATAACAATAAGGAGGGCTACACTAACATAATAAGGGACTACACTATTAATATAGGGGCTTAACATGCCCCTCTCCTTCAAACAAGTGTCGTCCTCAATGCTTGATTATTTCTTGATGCTTCTGTATAAAATTCTCATCCTCCCATGTGGAATATTCTACAGGAAAGTTCTTCCACTTGCTGAGATATTCTGAAATTGATCGTACTTGTCAAGTTCTTGTTTCTGTGACTGCTTCAGAACTTCTTTCAATGTGATGTTGATCTTCCTGTTGTTTCATTAGATTCTGCACCAAAGTTAGGTTATCCTTTGAGAGTTGGAGAACTTGTTGTTGATGCTCGATGTGATCTTCCACTAATTTATCATCCATATTAGCTATTATTTGATCCTTCAAACCATCCAACTTAGCTTCCAATTCTACTTTTAAACCATCTATGTCATCTTCGGTTGCTCTTCGTAAGATCGAAATTTGTTGCACTTAGTATCGTAATATTGATATCTCATACTGCAATTCTTCCTCTTCATGTGTCATTGTATAGCTTTTTGAGGGCTTAATGGGTATGTAATTATTTTTTTGAGGCATTATAGAACCCAATACTGATAAAAATTCTAAAATATGCCCTTGGAATCACTTCAAACTGCTTTTTCAAACAAGCGTTATGCAATTTTAAAAACCAAATACACACCTTTTTCTTGCTTTTGAGAAGCTCTATATTGAAACTCAATTATCTCTGTGATTTCGGATCTTCAATATCTCAAATTTGGCCCTTATGTAGCCCTCTAAATCCTCTTTTGAATTCCACAGGTCTGACTTGATTTGGATTCTTCAAGACAAAGTTATGTCCAATCTCCCATAATTACCAAATTATGGACTGGTTCAGTAGAGCTAACTTGTATGACCTTCCACGTGTCACTGTTTGCTCCTTTGGCTCTTAAATTTATAGACAGGAAACTACAGTCTGTGAAATTCCAGTCACTTTTTACAAAATTTCAATCCGATGCTCAGAGAGAGAGTTATGAAGATTTTCCCACGATTACCACTTTGAGATGAAATTCGGGATCCTGAAAAGACTTAACTTCCACATATCATACCTCCGAAAATTTTGTGAACCAAGCTCTGAAAATTTTCGACGCGTTTCCTTAGGATTTCGGCTTCGCTCTCGAAAAATTTCAGCTTCTGAAGCTTTCTATAAACAACGCTATAGCGAAAATTCCGCGATGACATGTTTAGGTTAAATTCAAGAGCCTGCAAAAATCCCTAACTTCCACAGATCATACCTCTGAAACTATTGAGAACCAAGCTCTAAACTTTTGTGACGATTTTCCTCGGGATATCTTATTCGCACTCTAAAAATTTCAACTTCTAAAACTTCGTAGAAAAAATTTATAGAAAAAATTCCACGATGACCTGTTTGGAGCAGCGAAACCCTAAAATCCAAAGCTCTGATACCAAATGTTGTGAAACCAGCTCCAAAAATAGAAGAAAAGAGATATCAACGCCTTATAAATAAGCCACTTCAAGGGGGCAACCTCCAATACATTACATGAATGAACAATTCTTGGATGATACAAATGACAAAACCTCCTTTCTATATATTGGAGTCTATGGGGCCACAATGTAATCCTAGCCGACCTAACAATAATAATGTAAGGGCACAATAATAACAATATGGGGGTTACAGGGGTAAAACAATAACAATAAGGGGGGCTACACTAACATAATAAGGGACTACACTATTAATATAGGGGCTTAACATATGGCTCATGCATTCCTTCCCTCCTTCCTCCATACATCCCTATGAAAAGTACAAGTACATCATCCATATAAGGAGTCAAAACAATGTACATACAAATAGAAATTTCTGCACGTGGAGGTGGGTCATATTCCCACATGTGGAACCAACGTAGAGCATCTCCTGCTTGCATCAGATCTAGATATGGTAAGTGATTTTCCCACCACTTACTTGCTACACAACTCATCTCACTATTGCAGAAAGTGTGAGATATATTTGGTGCTTTTGGGAAGCACCCATCATGAAAGTAAATCTCCCTTTTCACATCAAGGGAGTGGCCAAATTCAAAATTTTTAGTGGCCCAACAATTGCCATCAGATTTACATGATACATTGCTCCTTTTAGGAGTCACGGCCTACATACAAATGTAAAAGAACATGTAAAATCAGCAAAATAAACTTGATTTACATGAACATATCCTTTACCAACAAAGTCTCTCATACACATGAATTTGTGCATGGATCTTTCTCCCCTTTCCAAAGAAGGAAGAGATGGCTGAAATGACTCTTGCATAGAGTCCCATGGCTGCCCCAACTCCACATAGCTCATGCATTCTTGAAAATTCTGATATAGTTCCTCTTTCAAGCCTTTCGAATCAAAGCTCCTCATGATGATGTTGTAGATCCTCATGGAATACAGATGGCTGAAACAAAACTCCTTGTAGGATCCTTGTAGGATCTTATGCTTGACCTTAGAAGCTCTAGGAAAAAATATTCTACCATGATGATAGATGACTTCTCCTTGGACTAAGTAGCCCTCTTCATGCAGCTGGTCATCAAGTATCATACATGTGTGCAGATCTTTGGAATAATCCACCAGAAGTTGGGATTTCCAATACAAATCTACACTTCTCATCAATGAAAGCGCTGATGATGCATCAAAAAAAATGTCTGTCATGTTGCTGATCCTTCCCTTGACATCTCCTATGCCAAAGATGTGTGTTGGAAGGTTGTTCCTTCCCTTCTTCTCCTCCCACAGTGCAGGATTAGAAAGGAGAGTGGGTGATGATGATAGGGGAAAAATATTTCCCTCCTCCTTGAGCTTACCCAAGTCTCCCAACATTTTAGCTTTGTCTTCAAGTGCTCCAAACCCTCCTGGATCTAAGTTTGGAGTAGCAAGTTGTGAGGTCTTCCCCACAATATCTGAATCAAGTGGCCTCCCAGGTGGTTTGCCACTAGATAGAGAAATTTCAGGGACCATTCTCATATGCATGATGGATGAGATCCTCATGTCCCTACTTCCACTGTGAAATTTCAACTTTTTTTTATGTGTGGAGGTCTTATGAAACTTGGAGACCCCTCTTAGTGGTGTAAGAGTGCCTCTGATTGGAGCATTTTCCCCATCTTCTGATGGTGGATCAGCTATGTGATGCCTCCTTTGTTCTGTCTCATTGTCTTTTAGCAAAGACACATGCTGCTCATGTCCTCCATATGGAATATCCTTAGTAATTCCTTGCAAAGGTGAAAGAACCCCTTTAGTGGAAGCCATTGCTTCATCTCCATCTCCAAATGTGTAATGTTCCAAAATTTTAGCTTCCAAGCTAAATGGAACATTAGAGTTAGTAGCAGCTGTAGCCGGTAAATAAATGGGTATAAAAACCCATAAGTCTCCTAAGGAGGATAAGAATACTCCAAATGTGAAAGGATACACTCTTTCTAGCCAAATAAACCACCTCCATGTGTGAACAAGGTTAAATTGAAGCTTCTTTGACTAAGTCAACAACGCAGTTTTAGTGGAGGAGGAATCCTAGGTTGGAAAACACAAGTTTGGAGGGAAAGGTAGCTTGGGTTAGAAGCAACCTAAGTGAGTGGGACCAAGCGAAAGAAAACTCACATTTTATATAAGGAAGAGGATGGCAGAATTTTTCATCATGTTGTAGATTATTATTCTTGGCTGCCAAGAATTGTTGCTGCTTAGAAAAGTTGCAGTGTTGTTTAGCACTGGGTGTTCCTGGGCAGGAATCCCACCTCTTTCCTTTGAGTAGATCATTGGGAGAGTTTGTATTCATCATTCCACATCAGGTTTTCAGGCCAAGCTTCAGCCATCTACATCATCACAGCTTTGTTGGAGATTGTGTAGTGTTGTTGGGTGCAGCAGTGGAAGGGATTGAAATCCCGACTTCTGAGCTAGTTTCTCATTGGAGGAAGGTTTCCTTCACTTAAGAGATCTATTTGGAGAGACCTAGAGCTTATTTCAGATCTGTGGTATCAGACCACAAATTTCTCTTATCCTCCCAGCGCTGTTTCTGCTAGGGAGTGCATTTTTCAGGAGGCAGAGTTTATTGCATGGTTTGGTGGCTCCATTGTTGAGTTTCCTTGTGATTGAGAGGTTCATCCTTTCATGGGAGGAAGCCCTTGAGGGTTCTACATCAGATCAGACATATTTCAGCCTATTTCACTCATTTACTTCAGTATTGCAGTGATTATTCAGTCATTTTCTGAATATCATATTTTATATATAGAGTGTTTGACAAGAAACCCTTGCCGGTTTATTTTGTATTTTGTAAAGGGAGCTTAGATCTCTGTTCTCCAGCATTTTTTATCAATAAATGAGTAGATATATTTTTCTCTGATCATTTTATGTGTAAACCCTCTCTTATATTGTGCATTCCCTTGAGCAGCTGCTCCGGCATTTTGCAATCTTGGGGTTTTTCACTAGTTTTAGCTACACTAGTGTGGGAGGTCTGTTTAGCCCACCTAGTTTGATTTGTTTCAGCTCTAATCTTGGATTTACATTGCATATTGATTATTTTATGGGATCCAAGAGTCCATTTCAGTATTTTTTTGCATATGTTGCTGGAATAGCATTTTTTATGCAAGTTTTATGAGCAATCCTGAAAAAGAAACATTACAGTGGTATCAGAGCATGATATTTGGCTCAGCTTGTGGCTTCAAGCTAAAGTAACAAATCCTTGAATTGGAATGTTTAGATCTCTATAGACAGAGTCTGCAGATGGCCAGGTAGCCTCTAGATCTCATCCTTTTTTCAAAGGTGACGTATCCAGTAAATGCCACTGTAGTCAATCTCTGGAATAGAATTTCAATATTCCTGAGAAGGGAAACTTTCCAGTACTATCAGAAGAATTTGAGATGGACAGAAGCCAGAAAGCTTCAGTATGTGTAGAAATAAAGGAAGACAAGCTCACAAGGTTTCTTCCAAAATCTATGAAGAGCTTTCAAGCAGAGCTGAAAAAGTGGAGATTGGAGATGGAATCTCCAAAGGAGATTGATTCTAGAGCTGAATCTAGATTTTCACATGGTGAGTGCGAGCATGCAGCTGCACTCCATGATGCACAGCGCAGTCAAATGCCCAGATCTATCCTGAGATGGATGGGAGGAGGAAGAATGCCCAAGAGAATGACTCTTAGTGATTTGTTGCGGGAGTATGAATCTCAAACTGAGAGGTTTAGAGATCATACTGATTTCCAAGAGTTTTGCAAGATCCAGATGGAGAAGAGCCAGCAGCAGGATGCAGATAGATTTCTTCTATCTACTTTTTCCGGATCACCTAC
Source organism: Pinus albicaulis (assembly GCA_034641835.2). Taxonomy (NCBI): domain Eukaryota; kingdom Viridiplantae; phylum Streptophyta; class Pinopsida; order Pinales; family Pinaceae; genus Pinus; species Pinus albicaulis. The sequence goes on from JAXQQM020066300.1 coordinate 49,310, forward strand.
ATGCTTTAGATGGAGCTTGGGTGAAGGAGCTAAACTCCTATTTGCAGCTGCACCATATTTCCGGAGATGAAGCTATCAGAGTTGCAGTGCTACATTTCAGAGGTAAGGCTCATGCATGGTGGATTTTTGAATCGTGTTCCTTAAAGAATGCCAATACTTTCTCTTTTGCAAGATTCATAAGAACATTGATGAAGAGGTTTGGTGAAAAACTTCCTAAGACACATGAGAAAGGAAAACTTGAGGAAACAAAACCCTTGCATGTGATGGGGGAAACTCCATTTCAGAAAACCATGGGAGGGGCTGATGTCTTGCCGGAAGCAACACTTCTAGTTCATATTCTTGAACAAGAGGGCATGGGGATCACTTTTTCACAAAGGGATCCATTGGTTGAGATGTTTCCCACACACATTGATGAAGAAGAGGGCCACAACGCTGTCACATCTAGAGAACATCCAGTGCCTCATGTAGAGGAAGGAGGAGCACATGCTTCAACAGGAGGGATTCTTGTTCCTTTGCAATAATTTCCCCAGGATCTCATACATAGAGGTCCAAGCACAATCAGTGAGCAGCATGATTGTGTAGAATTGCAACTGGAAGAAGGGGAGAGGGAGGAAGAGCAGAATCAGTTGATGAGGAGCACACACCCTTCTCTATTTCAGAGAGTCAATGCAAGAAAGAGGCAGATTGATTTGCACAGTCAGGGCAGGGGTAAGGTTTCCCAATCACATATGCAATCTACTCTTGACATTGATGTCTCACTTCATGGAGGCATTCCACCTAGGAGGCCACCTGATCTTCAGTTGCTGAGAGATATCTTGTCCTTGGGTTCACCACTCTTGGATTTTGGAGAGGTGAAGAGTTTGGAGGAAAAATTTGGCATGGGGGATGTCAAGGTAGCAGGCAGCAGCATGAGTGGAGCTACATATGCCAGATCACCAGCGCTGTCTCTTAGGAGGATTGATCCTTATTGGAAGTCTCAGCTTTTGGTATAGTACTCCAAGGATCTTGGTGCATGCATAATTCTTGATGACCCGGATGGAGATGACAGATACATGGTGGATGATGTGGTCATCTATTTTCATGGCAGAGTCTTCTTTACTAGAGCCTCTAGTCTCAAGGATAAATTGCTACATGCAGCACATGAGGACTTCTCTTCTATGCACCTCGATGCATATTTCCAGTTGATGGAGGAGTTCACTTGGGAGGGCATTCAGCATGACATATTTCAACATATGGAGAGATGCATAGCCCGGATGGTGATAGAAAGGATGTCACAGCCACCTTCCTACTCATTGAGAGTGAGGGAGAATTTCCAGTTGAGCCATTTCAGCTCAAGACCTCAAGTACATAATGGAGGAGGTATCATTTCATGTTTTGTATTGTACTTCATTCCTCTATTTGAGCAGCATGATGTATCAATAAGAGTTGCTTCTTCTTGTATATTATATGATGATGTACTTGCAGCTACTTGTAGCATTGATTTTGGCTATCCTTTTGATGAGCTGTGGGTGAAGCCACATGATTCTCGGTGTGCACCATTGACACCATATTATAACTTCATGTTTTCATCTTATGAGATGACTGTGGCAGAAAACAAGTGGCTGGTAAAGCACTTGTTAATTCTTATTATAATATAGACCAAGGGTGCACTGCGCTGGTTCCATGAGAGGGACCAAGATTCACTCTCTGGTTGTCATTTGGAAACTATTTTTTATTGTATCATGCTTCCATGTATTGCTGATGTGTTTTGGTTTGAAGGGAGCTTGTATGAGGGAGAGATGAGGTAGAAACAAAGGTTGTTGTTGCTATGGTGTCACTTGGGGGAGTGTGGGAAAAATTCTTCCCATACTTTTCATGATATTTCTGAAGAGAAGAAAGGCACATTCATGGTGCAAGGAGGCTACCCTTTAGTATTGGAGGATCATGAGAGACTTCCATGTTGGGAGATGATTTTCTCATGTAGCAGCATGATGGTGGATGTCTTAGGCATGTGGAATGTCAAAGGGAGAAGTCATGGAGCCTTATCACAAAGGCCTACAGCGCTGTCACATAGGAGCATGTTCTTATGGATGAGATATTCCAAGGGAAGGAGGCATCCCTTCTTCTTGTAGATTTTTATGAGTAGATTCTCATGGGAGGGCTTATTGGAGGATCTCACTTTCATCCCACTCACTATGTATGGTAGAGAATGCATTTCTGTACTTTTTTATTACTCTATTGAGTATTTTTACTTTCTCACCATGTTTGCACAGTGCATTGCTCCTCAAAAGAGCAAGAGTATTTTTGGGTTTCATGGTCACTTTAAGGCCAATGTTTATGATGATAGTAGCCCATCTATACATGAATTTTGGCAAGTGTATTTTTATTTTATATATGTACAACTGATATACATTGATGCTTACTTCCCCATGTTGGGAGAACAAACATATACAGCTTGTAACTTGTTGCAGGACCACTTGCCATATGACATTCTTAAGCAGCAGTTGGGAGAACTGCGTTGTATCCACCAGAGAGACCAAATGTATCATCCAAATCTGCACATAATCTTCATCCATCTTCTGATTTGGATGCCATGTGATGATTATGTGCCATTCATCTTGAATGGAATGGTTTGGGTTGGCATGACTCATGATTTTGGAGGAAGAGTCTTTGGAGGCTCAATCTTATTCTTGCCATTGGAGGACAATCATGTTGCAGCCCAAGATCAGCATACCTCCTACACTTATCATAAGTGGAGGAGAGGACAGTGTGGGATAGGCCCTCTTTCCTATCATGTTCACTTATTCAGCCCACCTACATTTCAGGAGCACAAGGTGGAAGAGGCTTTTCAGGAGTTACCATGTTGGAGGGTGACTCACTTCATTTGGATGATTGCATGGATGAGGGAGGCAATCATTCACCATGTTGATCATCACTCCTACTTTGTGGAGGCCATGAGACATATAACATGTTTCCATTCACACTTTCTGCCTTTGATTGATGCACACACTTTGGTTATGCACACTTGGGAGGGAGCATCAGATGACAGTTTATTTGCAGATTCTGTTGATGCAGTGATGGAGGCTATTGATGGAGGTCACGTGAGGAGGAGGGGAGATATTTTTCTCTCCTTATGCATTTTCTTGAGGACAAGCAAAGATTTTGGAGGGGAGGAATGTAATGTTCCAAAATTTTATCTTCCAAGCTAAATGGAACATTAGAGTTAGCAGCAGTTGTAGCCAGTAAATAAATGGGTAGAAAATCCCATAAGTATCCTAAGGAGGATAAGAATACTCCAAATGTGAAAGGAGACACTCTTTCTAGCCAAATAAAACACCTTCATGTGTGAACAAGGTTAAATTGAAGCTACTTTGACTAAGTCAACAGCGCAGTTTTAGTGGAGGAGGAATCCTAGGTTGGAAAACGCAATTTTGGAGGGAAAGGTAGCTTGGGTTAGAAGCAACCTAAGTGAGTGGGGCCAAGGGAAAGAAAACTCACATTATATATAAGGAAGAGGATGGCAGCATTTTTCATCATGTTGTAGATTATTATTCTTGGCTGCCAAGAATTGTTGTTGCTTTGCTGCTTAGCAAAGTTGCAGTGTTGTTTAGCACTAGGTGTCCCCGGGCGGGAATCCCACCTCTTTCCTTTGAGTAGCTCATTGGGAGAGTTTGTATGCATCATTCAACATCAGGTTTTTAGGCCAAGCTTCAGCCATCTACATCAGCACAGCTTTTCCAGAGATTTTGCAGTGTTGCTAGGTGCAGCAGTGGAAGGGATTGAAATTTGGCTTCTGAGCTAGTTTCTCATTGGAGGAAGGTTTCCTTCACTTGAGAGATCTGTTTGGAGAGCCCTAGAGATTATTTCAGATCTGTGGTATCAAACCACACATTTCTCTTATCCTCCCAGTGTTGTTTCTTCTAGGGAGTGCATTTTTCAAGAGGCAGAGTTTATTGCATGGTTTGGTGGCTCCATTGCTGAGTTTCCTTGTGATTGAGAGGTTAATCCTTTCATGGGAGGAAGCCCTTGAGGGTTCTCCATCATATCAGACATATTTAAGTCTATTTCACTCATTTACTTCAGTATTTCAGTTATTATTCAGTCATTTTCTGAATATCACTTTTTATATATAGAGTGTTTGACAAGAAACCCTTGCCGGTTTCTTTTGTATTTTGTAAAGGGAGATTAGATCTCTGTTCTCCAGCATTGTTTATAAATACATGAGTATATATATTTTTATTTGATCATTTTATGTGTAAACCCTCTCTTAGACTGCGCAGTCCCTTGAGCAGCTGCTCCAGCATTTTGCAGTCTTCGGGTTTTTCACTAGTTTTAGCTACACTAGTGTGGGAGGTCTGTTTAGCCCACCTAGTTTGATTTGTTTAAGCTCTAATCTTGGATTTACATTGAATATTGATTATTTTATGGGATCCAAGAGTCCATTTCAGTATTTTTTTGCATATGTTGCTAGAAGAGCGTTTTTTATGCAAGTTTTATGAGCAATCCTGAAAAAGGAACATTACAAAATGAAAATAGGTCTCCTCCTGCTATCACAGTGCTGGAGGATCTTCTTTGCTCTTTCTCTCCCTTCTCCTCATCATTGGAGAATTATTCATTGTCAAGAGATCCTTTTTATTTATCTCTTAGTGAAGAAGGAACCCTCATGTCTTCTCTTTGAGAAAAGAGATCTTGCTGTAGTAGGGCTTTTGCCTCTGGCAAATTGTACTGCAGATCTTCAACCCCCTCAACAATGTTTAGGAATAGAGTTGGCTCCATGGAATCTTACAACTTATGCAGAGATTCAGATTTTCTGGGATTGATTTTCTCTTCCCAAGAAGTCTCAGAGTGTCTCACATCAAATCTTGTCACTATTCTCCTAGTGAATCTTGCATAAGAAGAGATGTTTATCCATTTCAAGGAAGAGGACTCAAATAGCCACCAAGCATAAGCCTTTACTTGAAGATGCAGCGCTGATACTCTCAAGGCTTCTACTTCTGACACTTGATGCAGCTGGAAGTATGTGTCAAGCTTCCTTACCCAAGACTTGGCTAAGTCTTTAGGTGATCCATCAAAAGTAGGTAGAGAGAATATACCCAAGGTGTACTGAAGGCACCCTCTTCTTCTATTGTAGGTGCTGGATCTTGCTTCTCTGAGTTGACAGTACTTTGGGAAACTGAGATGCTCTTTGAATCTCTCTGATAAAGAATCATATTCTTGGAGATAATCACCAAGAGATTCCTCCTTTGGTTCTCCTCCCTTTCCTTCTTTCTTTGACAAGAAAGTAGGCATGTTCCAACGTTGCAGATCAGGTTGTGTGGCTGAATGCTCACACACATGGTAAGATGTACTGGGGATTTCTTGATGTAAGAATCCTCCTGAGGGATCTGCATGTCTCTCCCTCTTCATTCCCCGTATTTCTTCTTGTAGTACATACATAGCTTGAGAAAGAATTTTAGAAAACTCTTCTCTCTGCAAACTTCCAGATGAAGGGTTTGGACCCTTGTATTCTATGTCTTCAGTGTAACCAAACTTCTTCATCAATTTTTTATTTCCATGAAAAGACATATTGGCTTTTCAATAAGCAAATCACAGGCTATTCCAAGATAGATGCTCTGGTACCACTGTAATATCCCCAAATGGGACTACTAGCAAGGCATGCCTGAAAAACGCATTTTTCAGGAATGTATGATACAACAACCAAGATCAGCCCTTGGATCCCTTAGATCTGATAATCTAAGACCCAATTCCAAGAGGATATCAGAAACAAATCAAACTAGGTGGGTTAAACAGATCTCCCACAGCCAGTATGGCTTGAAAACTGCCCAAAGAAGGGACTACAGCAACACAAAGTAACACTGCTCAGAAAATAACACAGTTTTTGATAACAGCAATAAGAGACCAATATGATAGCTCAAAAATAGCTTATAAAATGATAAATCATATTTACAATGTGGCCTAATCAATGTACAAGAGAAATATGGAAGACTTTCATGAGAAAACCCCTCTAAAAGAGGTGTTACAACAATGTATTTTCACTGTAAAGCCTTAACAGCATTCTTTTTTAGAGCATACAACAGCTGTAGGTTACAACTCAGATCTAGAAAAGATCTGTGTACAAAATATTAGATCTATATCATATTTGTACACTAGACTGTCTCTATTTTACATACCCCTTGGGTTTTCAGCAAAACATGAAGCATATGGAGTAGATCTGAGATCTCATGCAGCAGATCTGCAGATTTCTGCAAAATTCATGAAGCTTATACAGGAGTATTCGGATCAGATATGAATATGACATGGATAAGAACATAAATCCATGGATCACCACAGTGAGAGACAAATTCTCATCACTGGAGATCACTCCTCAAATGTTGCCAAAACTCCCTGCAACTCTCCTCTTGCAGATAATGTAATCTTGGAAGAAAAATTGTGTTGTATACTTGATGAATAGTTTGGCCTGATGCCAAGGTATGGATCTGAAGCTCTGATGATACAATACACTCTTGCCAATGGTATAGTAGACTTAACCAGTGAAAAGAGGCACTAGAATGGCTTAGATATGAACAGATCTAGCCTCCACTTGCAACCAAACCCTCAAGAGGATATGCGTTGTAGTTGGAAGTAGAAGCTTGGCCAAATGCCTGGTAGTGGACAAGAAATGCAAGACTCTTGCAAGAGGCCTCTCAAGGAAAGAGGTGGGATTCCCGATCAGGAACACCCAGTGCTAAACAATGCTATTCTCAGCTAAATAGCTAGAGAATGAGAAGTGTCTAAACATAAAAATCCTTTCAATACAATATGTTCAACAATACCTCTCATGCTACTCTCCTCTTTCATATATAGGATGAAATCCTTGCAAAACCCTAAACCATCTCAAAGTTTTAGCTCCTTTCACATGTGTAACCTCCAACTAGATCTACGTTGTGAATATAGGAGGTACATTGCTTCTGGACAACGCTGTGGATTTGGTCATGTTGACCCAGTCAATTGTCACAATCCCTTTCACACATAAGGGAGTTTTATTAAGGCAGTCCAGATTTAACCTTGTTCACATTGGGCATTGATTTATTTACTATTTTTAGGATTTTTTATTGCCCTCCTTCACACATTTATTCTTGCAATAAGAAAATGAAACAAAATTGTATATTCCCATTAGCTTGGGCTAATTGGGAATATTACAAAAAATTTGGATAAGATTATATGTATGTAATACATTTCCCATCCGACCTTTAATCCATACTTTGTATAAAATATATATGTGATAATATATGTGTGCCAACAACCTTTGATATGAACCTTGCCATAAAATTAATTTCCATCCAACCTTGCCATTGGGGAGGGTACGTGGTAGCCTTCAGCTATGCCACGTGGCCCTTATTCATTGGCCTAAAATTCACCATTAAAATAATATCCACCATAGAAGAAATTCCAAACTTAGGATTAGGAGGAAAAATTCAACTTCCCCAAGCAACATTGGCGAATCTGGTGATGACAGTTGTCACAATGTCACTGGTTTAAATTTGGAGAATATTCAATAAATATTCCTGAGGTGCTGACTGGACTACCAAGTCATCAGTCTGTCACTGTTCTGCACAATTTTTACCTGTTTGAGAAAATGAACAGCGAACCATAACTTACTCATACGAACTCAGATTTTGATGAAATGAGTTGTGTTGGAATCTTGGGGATGAGCTCTATCAAGTCCTTTTGGTTTGGAGAATTTCTGTGTAATTTCATTCTTTAGCTAAATATTGAGCCTCTGATCATTCCTCCCTACTAGAAGCCTTTTGGACCCCAAAAGATACTATGAATTGTTCAGCAGGTAAGGGTACAATTCCCTTGCCCTTTCACTCTCCATCCATTTGGCCTTTGAAGGATTTTGTCCCTTGAGTCCCACTCTAAGGCATTCAAAATTCCCTCTCCTTGAAGTTATGATTCTTCATTCAAGTATGAGATATTGCTGAATTTCATCAAGATATTTTGGCGATAAATCATCTATTGATGGCAGTTGATCATCAATCAAAGGAGGCTCAAACAATCTCAAATTCTCAACATTAACGACAGAATATATTTTCATATAAGGAGGAAAATCTAGCTTAAATGCATTAGTACTAATCTTTTCCAGAATTTTAAATGGACCATAATGAATTAGCTTGAGATTTTTACCTTCCCCTTGCAGTATTTATTTGCTGATATGCAACCAAACTTCATCTCTAGCCTAGAATTTGTGATCAACATGGTGTTTATCATGCCTTTCCTTGTAGTCGTTTTGACTCTTTTCAAGTTTCTCTTGCACTGTGTGATGCACCAACTAAATTTTCTCAATGAACTTCCTTGGGTTATCTCTGTCATTATGAACATCTATAGTGACATCTTTTTCAAAGATGAAATCCAAAGGAAATATTGGTAAGTACCCAAAACATGCCTCAAATGGTGATGTGTTTTAGAATAATGCTTTGCCCTATTGTATGCATGTTGAATGTAATGCAACTGTTCATCCCACAACTTGGGTTGTTTACTGCAATAGCCTCTAAGAAGATGAATGACTATTTTGTTTACCACCTCGGTCTGACCATCTATTTGTGGATGAAATGTTGTCCTCTTCTTCAGCTTTGTTTCCATCATGTCCCATAATTATGACCAAAATTCCTAACAAACTGGGAATCTCGATCACTTACAATAGAAGTAGGAAGACCAAAATGAACACATAATTGTTTTCTTAAATGGCATAAAAAGACACATTTTTCTGAACCTATCTACCACAACATAGAAGTAATCATGACCTTTCCTTGACATAGGAAGACCACCTACAAAATCCATTGAGATACTCTCCCAAGGATGTGAAGGAACCAGAAGTGGAGTGTACAATCCAAGTTTCCTATTACTAGGCTTACTCATTGCACATAAAGAACATCCTCTAATAAAATAAGATACACTATCAATCATGTGTGGCCAATAACAATACCTTTGGAGATTCGCTATTGTCTTGACTACACTGAAATGTCCAACAATAAATGAAGTGTGCGCCTCCCTTATGATATTATTTCTTTCTCCTTGTGGTATACATAACTTGCCCAAGTGATACAACAAAATTTATGCACATGTTAATCTAACTCTTCGTTTTGGTTTCCTTGACTCAAGCTTTCATACACATCTTGAAAATCACTATCATATGCATATTGTTCAATGTAACTTTCATGCATTACTGAATTGTGCTTGAGTATAATATATGAATTTACAATAGGCCTAGAGAGCATATCATCTACCTTATTGTAGATTCAATTTTTGTACCTGATAACCAAATGGAATTGTTGTAGAAATCCCATCCATCCGAAATGTCTTGATTACTGAAACTTTGACTATGATTGTAAGTACTTTAAAGGTTTATGGTCTGTATGGATAATGGTCTCTTTCCCCATCAAATAGTGCTTCCATTTATTTACACTTTGTACCAATGCATATAACTATTTATCATAGGTGGGATAGTTATTCACAGCTTCATTAAAAATTTCAGAATGAAATGAAATAGGCTTACCATGCTGCATGAGAACTGCTCCCATAGCATAATCAACTGCATCTGTTTGGATCTCAAATGGTTGTCTAAGATCCGGAAGAGCCAATACCGGTGCTGAAATTTTCTTTTTCTTTAATGCATCAAATGATTTTTTCTGCAAATCTCCCCAATGGAAGACTTTCTTGACACTTGTCAATTCATGTAATAGAGCTGCAATGGAAGAAAAATTAGCAATAAATTTCCTCAAATATTGTGCTGCCCTAAGAAAGCTTCTTACCTCTGTAACTTTATTGGGCTTAGGGCAATTAAGAATGACCTCTACTTTGTAAGGGTCTATAATCAACTCACCTCCTCCAACAATGTGTCCCAAATACGCCAAAGAAGTCTTTCCAAACTTGCACTTCGACATCTTTAAAAATAATTGCTCTTTTTTCAAGACATCAAGTACCTTGTTCACATGCATGATATGTTCTTCTCTTGATTTTCTGAATATAAGTATGTCATCTACGTAAACAATGATGAATTCATCTAGAAATGGTGTAAGTACATCATTCATGACTCTTATGAAAGTAGTTGGAGCATTTGTTAGACTGAATGGCTTAACTAGCCACTCAAACAATCCTTGTCTAGTTTTAAAAGTAGTTTTCCAAATGTCTTCCTTTTCTATTATAACTTGATGATAACCACTTTTCAAGTCTAACTTAGTGAAATATCTTTCATACTTTAACTCATCTAGAAAATCATTAATGCATGGGAGTGGGTAGCGATTCTTTACCGTGATTTTATTCAGTGCATGGAAATCTATGCACATGCACCAAGTCCCATCCTTCTTTGGTACCGAAACAATTGTTGAAGCACATGGAGAAGTAGATGAGCGTATGATACCTTTGTTCAGAAATTATTTAATTTTATTCTTGATTTCCAAACTCTCCATAATTGACATGCGATACATACCAATGTTTGGAAGTGGAACATCCTGCTACAGCAGAATCTCATGCTAAATTCCCCTCTTGAGAGGTAATCCACTTGGATGACTTACACCATAAAACAAATCAGATTTTATTTTTTCATCACATCTTTCAAAAGATTCATAGTCAACATCATCCTTTTTCTTGATCATGAGAAGCACAAAACTTTTACTTGCATTAACTAACCTCTTCATTTGCCCTGCATTAACTAAATAAATATTCAGGTTTTTGCAATGATCTCTCACAATATACTCCACCCCATTTTTAAGAAAATGATATTTGTTCTCATGGCGATAAAACACCACTTTCCTGACATACAAATATGGAATTCCCAATATAATCCCTGAGATGTCAAGTGTAACCACATCTAACTCGACTTCATCAACAAAGTTTGCAGTAATAGCAAATCGAAATATGAATTTCCTTGTAACCTGTTGTTGTGGCCAGCAACAACCCCCCTTCTTATTTAGTATTAGTAATAATACTAAATAAGTGGGGACACTTAGTTTAAAAATCCAAAATATTTATTGGTGTTTGTTTTCATTTTCAATAAAACTTACTATCATGGACTTAAAGAAATTTCTTTGGAAATTTTTTAAATAAACTTAAGTTCATGATAGACTAGAATAAAATCTCTCTTTGAAGGAAACATCGCATTCATCGCAAAAAAGTAGAATATATCTTGAGCAACGCAGAATCTTCAAAATTGCGATACCGTGATCCAATGACATCGCACTAAAATGTTTATCGCAAAATCGCATATCGTAGAAAACATATTAACATATATTATTCATATATTATATTTTGCGATATTGCGATTTCACGATGTTAAGAGATTGCGATTTCAGAAAGTTGCGATTTGTGATATGGCGATGACGTGGATTTTCTGATTTGCGAAAGCTGTGATTTGCGATATTATAAAACTTACTATCATGGACTTAAAGAAATTTCTTTGGAAATTTTTTAAATAAACTTAAGTTCATGATAGACTAGAATAAAATCTCTCTTTGAAGGAAACATCGCATTCATCGCAAAAAAGTAGAATATATCTTGAGCAACGCAGAATCTTCAAAATTGCGATACCGTGATCCAATGACATCGCACTAAAATGTTTATCGCAAAATCGCATATCGTAGAAAACATATTAACATATATTATTCATATATTATATTTTGCGATATTGCGATTTCACGATGTTAAGAGATTGCGATTTCAGAAAGTTGCGATTTGTGATATGGCGATGACGTGGATTTTCTGATTTGCGAAAGCTGTGATTTGCGATATTGCGATATTGCGATATTGCAAAACAAATCGCAGATCGCATTATCGCAGATTCTTTAAAGCTCATTATACGAAGTAAATATTTTCGTAAATCGAGACCCGTTATGCGCCTTAATGTCAAGTTAATGAATGGATTGCCAATGATTAATGAAAAGGATTTTGTTTTGATCGAAGGGTTATTTCACGATTGATTAATATATTTCATACGCCTTCGGCATTTAAAACCATCCCGTCACCTTTCTCATGTCATTATTATCACTTAATGCATAAAACTGCATGCGTGAAGAACAGGAGACTATACAAAGCAAGACTCAGAGCATTATGGGAAAGAAAGAGAAAGCTGCGAGTTCTGAAAATAAAGAGATGGCTTCCTTATACACAGACACTGCTTGCAACAAGGACGCTGGTATCACCACTTGGGAGGGTATGTTTAGTTTGCTTGAAGAAGAGAATCCAAGGGTAATGGATGTTTTCGCTACCGCGGGCTCAAGTAATTCCTCTGAAGCGTCTCTTATAGAGCTAGCTTGTTCATTTTTGCACCGGATAGCAACAAGACCAAGAATTCTTCCATATACAGATATGGTCAAATGGGTGTTGGATAGCACCGATATCACAGACAGATAGTTCAAAACTCCAGGTCAAGAGCTCATCGGGTCATTTACCCCAGAAGATTTGAGGCTTATGTATCATTTTCTGGAACCTCGGGAAATTTACAACAAACAATTTATAGAGAAATTTGCAAAGGAAAATGCAAATTTGGAAGAATGCACTAAAGAATGGACCAGAAGAGATGAACCACTGAAGAAAGATAAACACGGTATGTAAAGTACCGGTTCACTCACCTCTCCATATTGTTTTGCTGCTGCTATGTTATGCAGGCTTTTTGGAAAGCCTGACATTAATAAGATTTTGCCTGAATGGCTTCCCTTGTTAAATGCTGTTGTTAATGCCACCATTGTAGACTGGGCCAAAATACTGTCTGATAATTTAACCACTGCTATTTTCTATTACAGGTCTAAACGGACTGTCTCTCAGAGGATTAATCCTCCTTTTTATCTATCTGCCTATGTTATGGATTCAATCTTTTTTGTTTCTAAGTTCCCTTTAATGGGTTCGCAATGGACAATTCAAGATCCCTTGCCCATTCATGTCTATCACAAAGAGTTGTGGGAATCAAAATTCATTCCTCATTTTTATAAAATTTGCCATGGTATAATGTTGCCTCTGTACAGAGTGTTTTATAATAACGGTGCCCCAAGGTTGTCCCCTGAAGCAGAAGTAGACATTCTCCTTGTCGTAAGATGGTTTGGAGAAGAATTGTTTACTTATGAGAGGGTTTTTGGAAGCTTTTCTTCTCCTCATGTTTTGCCCTTATATGTTCCGGATAAACTTATAACTCGGGAAATTACATATCAAACCTGTGGAGACGGAGGTTTGACAAAAGAATTAAAGGATAAAAAGAAAGCCATTTGGCCCCAATTTCCTGTATCCTACGGAGCATTTTCATTATTTGATGTTGGTCATGCGTTTAAGGAAGTTAGCAATGTTACATGTTTAAAATTGTTTAAGTTTCCGAGAAGGCTATTTGATCCGCATGGCATTGTCAAGGATTTCACCACTGTTGTCAAATTGAGAGTATTTTCTGGAGAAGAAGATCTTTTTGATGATATGTTTCAAGAAAAATGTTCATTTAAAGACATTTTGAATTTAGCTCAAGCACGGTTCTCCCCAGAAGAATTTCAAGAGTTTAAAGTATACAGAGAAAGAAGATTGACCACTATTCCTTTGGATAATTTGCGCTTGGAACCCGCAAGGGAACCAACTCCTAGTGTCAGTCTCAGTGGTAGCTCAGATTCAGAAAAGTTTAAGTCAAAGTCTGATAAAGAAATTTTTGAACATTCTAAAAAATCTAATCAGGATAAAAGTGAAGGCTCAGTCAAGGATACATCTCAATCAAAAGAGCTGTCACAACAACAGATTTCAACTACTCCACAGTTGAATATCACACCTCTTAATGTATAGCAACCATCCATCAACACTCAGTTAGATAAAGAATGGGAATCATTTAATGATTTGATTAATGTTGAAGGACAGAATATAAAAACTCCTTTACAGACATCAAAAGTTTTGGTTACAGAAATAAGTGGCAGTGTCACAGAAAAAGAACATATACCCATTACTCCCTCTGCCGAGCTTGTACTTAAAATAGAGGAAATTCCTCCTCTGGATATTTTATATAGCCTGCAACATAAATCAGTAGTAAGGAAGCAAAGAAAGAAGAGAAAATTAGAAAGTGCGCTCTCTACTGATGCAGAACAGTTGGATGTTTTATGGAAAGATCCTACTACAGATCCCACTGAAAATCTTACTAAATTATCTCAGATAACAGGAGCTTATGCCTCCGCAACTATTGACAAAGCATCTTAGGTAAGGCTGTTATTAAATAAAAAAGAGGATCAGATACAAGTTCTGCAACAACAATTGCAACAAGCACATGCCAACAGTGAAGCACAAATGAAATTTGAAAAGTTACAGCAAGAGTTTCAGCGAATGAAGATCGGGTATTAGAAAAGCTTGGCCGAAAAAGAAAAACAAATACAGATTATACAAGAAACACATAAAGAAGACCCAAAGCTTATAGAGTTTATTTAAGAAACTATTTCTTTGAATAATCAACCGCTGCAACAATAAGACATATTATGCCAAAAGATTTCACAGTGGAACTCTCTTTTTCAAGAAAGTGATAGAATCACTAATCATGTCGTAGAATTACGACATGATTATGATTCAATAAATGAAAGAGTTACTAATTATTTGGCATGGAAAAATACAGAGGAAGGAAAAAGAGTAGGAGCGCCAATAATCAATGACAGCCATAAATAAATACTCTTCAATAAATGGGATGCACAGATCAGAGAGGCAGAAAAAGCAGTAGAGGAAGCAGCTACAGCGGCGAGCAACATTACTGATTGTGTAAATGAGAATTTGCACAAGGTTAATTTAATTTCAGAAACCATTCCGGGATACCTACCACAAGCACAACAATTGCAAATAGAGTGGAAACAGAAAGCGGAAGAGAAGGCAAGATCAATTCAAGGATTGACAAAATTAAACTGGGATTCTTACTGGACTTGTCTAGTAAAACCACACAGTAAATGCAGTACTCTTAATTGAATTATTAATTCTGCTGAGAAGATCGCGCCCACACTTTCTGATTCCGTCTTTTCAGGACAATTGAAATCTGAAGTCGGCCAACCCCCTCTTCTCAAGTCAATGCTGGATGCTTACAAATTCAAAGACCAAATTCACAAGTAGTTAGTTGTTAATTTCAGTTTTAGATTTAGTGTTAGTTTTACTTTATTTTTGCCTAGAAAAAGGACGGTCATTTAAACCAAATCCTAAATTTTTGTAATAGACTATAATTAGATTTAGTTAGTAGTATTTAAACCCTTCTCATGCATTTAGAGAAGGGTCTAGAAATTTGTCAAAAACTTATCCTCAGAACATGCACTTCTGCACCCTCAGAGGAGGTTTTGATGAATGAATGGAATGAGATTTATTGATATTTGTGTCTAATAGCTGCTACTGATGTTGCATTTCTGTACTCTTAGTAGATGTTGGATTTAGAAGATATAAATCATTATTGCTTCTATCTCATTAGTAGAACCAGTTATAAATGGTACTTTTATCTCTTAACTTTTTTTGCTTCTGTGTTAAAAGTGATATTTATGTTCAGTTATTTATATATTGATGCTTGAATGCTTCAGTTATCATTTGGCACTTTTGTACGGTGATGAATATTTATTTATGCTTAATGTATAAATAGCTTATTATGTGATATTTTTTTCATAACTGTTTCATCTAACTTTTTATATGAAATGGTTTATCTTTATTGAATTCTTTTCTTATAGAAATTGAATGATCTTTATTACCAGTTGTTATTCGAAATCATTTTAGATCGCATAAACAAGATCTTATCCTGGGTTTAATTTAGAATTAGATATTTCCGTTTAAATTAGAATACAATTTGCATATGATTAGATTAGAAATATAATAAAAGCATTTCACTGAGGAACCTTTTTAGAAAATATCTATTCTC
>JAXQQM020066974.1:0-68460 GCA_034641835.2 Pinus albicaulis
GGAATTGGTGACAACTAGGTAAGTGAAGGACAATCTAATTTTTTGTTTCTATTTGTGGATCCTGATACTGTGTCACAGATGAAGAATATTCCACCATCAGCTCTCCCTCATTTCCATGGTAAAGTTCATGAAGATCCTGACTCTTTTCTATTTGAGTTTGATATTTTGTGTAGAAGTTATGATTATGCAACTGAGGCTCAGAAGTTAAGATTATTTCCTATTACCCTCAAGGACTCAGCTTTACGCTGGTTTATGGGGTTAGGAGGAAACACCATAACTTATTGGGATCAGATGAAGAGAGTATTTTTGTCGAAATATCAAGAATATTGCAAAATTCGAGACATGCAGGATGAAATTTTTACAATCATACAAGATGATGATGAAATGCTTGAAGATTATTTGGAAATATTTCTGTATATTTTACAAAGGTCAAAACTTAAGCTTGATCCCAACACTATTAGAACCTTGCTCTTAAGAGGACTTACTGATAATGCTAGAAACAATTTGAATATGTTAGGACAAGGTGATATTTCTTAGCAAACTTTTGATCAAATTTGTGAATTATGCTAGAAATTTTCAAGAAATCAGTATAGATCCAGTAGAGGAACTCGAAATAAAAATAGAAAGACTGAATCTACTAATGATATGATTATTGAATTGGAAAATAAAATGGAAAACATGAAAATTGATATAATGAACACTATTACTAAACAGTTAGACTCTTTAAAATTTCAACAAAAACTTATGAAGGAACAAGAGTCATTATGTATTTTCTGTCCTAAATGTAGAGACAAGAATCCCCCTAAAGAATTTCCTCTTAACTTGAAAGAAACTAATAAGTGTTTTATTTGTGCAGAAGACCATATCACAGAAAAATTTCCCTGTATACCTGGACTTAAAGCTGTATTTACAGGGGGGCAGCCTGAAGCTGAACAATTGTATGCTATGGGAGCAAGAAGAAATTGGCCTCAGGTAGGTGCAGGTATGGCTCCTGAATTTCCTCCACACTATTTTGGTTATAATCCACATGCATATTCATATCCTAACTCTCATCAACAGTGGCAGTATGGAAATCAATATCAGCATGGGCAACCTTCCCAACCATGACAACAGGGTTGGAGAGGCCCAACTCAATCTCCATATTCCTACCAGCCACCTATGCAACCATATCCATCTACACATGTACCTTATCCAATGCCTCAACTTTCGAGTTAGACCACCCCATTACCTTTACCTCCACCCTTTCGACCTCCTCAGTTGCCTACTCAACCTACACCCAATTCTAATAATAATAATAAAGCATTACAAATGATCCATTTAACAAACCCACCTTTACCATTCGAATACCAGTCTATTCCAGTTGGAGTTCATGATATTCAATTAAGATCGGGAAGGATTGTAATGCCAGAAAATCAGAAACAACCTATGGTGATTTTTGAAGAGAAAGGAGAAGAGGAAACTCTTAACCATTCTCTGAAAGTTGTCACTAAGCATCCCTTACCCTCTGAGTCCTTGCCATCTTCTTCCAACCAGCCTCCCTTTCCAGAGAGGCTAGTAACGGAAAGAAGAGAGCCTATTTTTGAGACTAGTTTGGCATTGGAACTTCGGAATATTTTCATTAAGATACCTTTGTTGCAAGCCATTAAAGAGATCCCCATTTGTACCAATATTATTAGAGAAATCTGTCTCAATAAACCCAGGAGGAAGAGATTGGAACCCCAAACTATTCAATTTTTTGGTAGGGCAGCAGAGTTGATGACGGGATGTGTGTCTGGGGAAAAATATATTGATCCCGAAAACCCTATTGTCACAGTTCATATTGGTAATGTCCTTGTCTCTAATGTCCTTATAGACCTGGGAGTAGCCATTAATGTAATTACTAAGCAAACCATGGATCAACTTCGGTTATCTCATCTTCGTCCTACTCCCACTGTGCTTGAATTAGCAGATAGATCTAAAATTAAGCCTGAAGGAGTATTGGATGATTTGATCATCTCATTAGATTCTTGGGAATATCCTGTTGATTTCATTGTGCTTCAGCCAAAGAACCCGGTAGGAGGAGATCCCTTGATCTTGGGTCGACCAAGGCTTGCTACAGCTGATGCATATATTGGATGTTGTTCCGGTGATATGTATATTTCACATGGATATTCTAGGAAGAAAGTTACCTTATACCCCCCTACCAGATCCATTCAGGACCTTCGAGATACTTTGTGGTTGGACCAAAGCAGTGATGAAGAGACTCAGTCTATTTAAAGAATATGAGATTCAATATTTCTTGAACAATCTAGACACCATGCCTAACTTTGAGCCTTTGAGCCAGATTTTTAGCCTAGATTTCCAAGAAAACCATGATTCTCATTCTTCTATACTACTGTCTTTGACCACTCCCTTGAGTACTTCGGAGCCTGATACTACTCTTGTTGAGATTAGCCCTAGTAATTCCTTGCATATCAATTCATATTTAGACCCATCTCAGCAAGAGAAGCTTGTGAATTTGTTGCAAAACCATCTTAGTGCATTTTCTTGGGGCTATGAAGACATGAAGGGTATCCCTCCTAAAACATGTACACATCATATCTATACTCAGGAAGGAACCCGACCTGTCCGAAAACCCCAAAGACGAATGAATCCAGCTCTAAGAGATGTCGTGAAGGAAGAAATACATAAACTCTTAGATGTTGGTTTTATCTATCCTATTTATGATAGTCAGTGGGCCTCTCCATTAGTGCTAGTACCTAAGAAAGATGGAAGATGGTGTATTTGTATTTATTATCGTGAATTAAAGAAAGACACTCTCAAATATTACTTCCCTCTTCCTTTCATTGACCAGGTGCTTGATACCCTTGCAGGAAAGAAATATTTCTCCTTTTTGGATGGTTTCAGTGGCTATAACCAAATACAGATTGCACCCGAAGATTAGGATAAAACTACTTTTACATGTCCATGGGGGAAATTCGCTTACAAAGCGCTTCCCTTTGGTTTATGTAATGCCTCTACTACCTTTCAAAGGGAAGTCTTGGCTATTTTTGTTGATCTTGAATTTTAGAAATTTATATGGATGGATTTTCTGTGTTTGGTAATTATTTTCAGGAAGCTCTCGAAAATTTGGAGAAATTACTTCTTCGTTGTCAAGAAGCCCACCTTGCTTTGAGTGACAAGAAATGCATATTAATGTGCAAAGAAAGAGTGGTACTTGGCCATCTGATTTCTAACACAAAGGTATCCAGGTTGATCCGACAAAGATCGAAATCATTCTGCATCTTCCTGCACCCAAAACTCAAAGGGAAGTAAGAGGTTTTTTAGGACATGCTGGTTACTATAGAAGATTCATTGAAAATTTTTCTAAGATAGTTGCTCCTCTTTTTTGACTTCTAGCTAAGGATAGTGAGTTTTCTTGGTCCACGGCTTGCCAACAGTCTTTTGAAACATTGAAGGAAAATTTGGTACAGGCGCCAGTTTTGAGAGGTCGAAACTGGTCCCTGCCCTTTCACATTTCCTTCGATGCTTCAGATCTGGCTGTTGGCGCAGCTTTGGGACAAGAGGAAAACAATCAATCCTATGTTATTTATTATATTAGTAAGAATTTTTCTTCCATTGAATTAAACTATACAGTTACATAGAAAGAGTTTTTAGCTGTAATCTTTGCAATTAATAAGTTTAGACACTATATCACGGGATATGAAGTATTTGTTCATACTGATCATTCCGCGATTAAATATTTGATGAACAAACCATTGACTAGCGATAGAGTGACTAGGTGGTTGCTATTGTTGCAGGAGTTCAATATTACTATTGTTGATAGACCAGGAAAATCTAATGTTGTAGCAAAATTTCTTTCTAGACTAGATAATCCTGCTGAAGTAACTCTTGTTAATGATGATTTTCTGGATGAACATCTTTTTGCTATGTCTACAAACTCTCTGTGGTTTTCTGACATCGCTAATTATTTGGTTACTGGAAAAAAACCACCTCACTTGCTTGCCTGTGAAAAGCAGAACATTATTCAGAAAAGTGTTGCATACTCCTAGATTCAAGGAGACCTCTTTTACACTGGTCCAGACTTGATTATCTGCAGATGTGTAAGAGAGGAGGAAGTGTTTGACATATTGAAATCTACTCATGATGAACCTTGTGGAGGCCACTTCGCTGATAAGTGAACTGCATATAAAATATTACACTCTGGCTACTTTTGGCCTTCCTTGTTTAAGGATGCCAAGTAGTATGTCAGGCGATGTGATAGTTGTCAACGAATGGGCCAACCTAGTCAAACCAATGAAATTCCTTTATGCCCTCAAGTTATGATTGAGCCATTTTAAAAATGGGCTATTGATTTTGTAGGGCCATTAAATCCAACATTGCTAAGTAAGAAGCATATTTTGGTTTGTATAGATTTTGTTACAAAATGGGTAGAAGCTAAAGTTGTTTCTCTTGCTACAGAAAAAGTTGTTGTTGATTTTCTCTTTTTTGAAATATTTACTATATTTGGTGTGCCTAGAGAAATTATTTCTGACAATGGTCCGCAGTTTATTTCTAATCTGGTACAGGGAGTGATGGAGCAATACAAGATCTGGCACCGGAAATCTAACTCGTATCACCCGCAAGCAAATGGCCAGGTGGAATCTACAAACAAAGTGATCGAGTCCATTCTTACAAACACAGTGAATATGCATTGAAAAGATTGGGCTGAAAGATTACCAGAAGCTTTGTGGGAATACAGAACCACTTGGAGAAATAGTACGAGGCACACACCATATGAGCTGGTATACGGAAAACAGGTTCTGTTACCTATTGAATTCCAGATCAAAACTTTTAGAATTGCAGTTCAGTTAGGGCTGAATCTCTCTGAGGCACAACAGTAGCATCTTCTTCAGTTAAATGAGTTAGATGAATTTCGTAGAGATTTTGTTCAGCAAAACATATTAATCCAGAAGCAACAGAAAAAGTGGCATGACAAGTCCATTAAAAAAAAAACAGTTCCAACCAGGTGATTGGATACTTCTTTATGATTCTAGATTTAAAATTTTTAAAGGGAAATTCCATACACGTTGGATGGGACCATATGAAGTAGTCCGAGTATTTGAGAATGGAGCAGTAAAACTCAAAACTATTGATGGACAGGATACAGTATTCTTGGTAAATGGACACAGATTAAAGAAATATCTTCAACCACTTGCCAAGAAAGATTTTACACAGCAAGTTCAGCAACAATTTGGAAAGGTAGTGGTAAATGGTAATACCAACCTCTTGAAAATTTGAATCCCTCTTCTTCTTAAAAAAATAAAAAATAAAAAATAACAAAACAAAACAAAAAGTAAAGAAAAAATAATTTCCTGTAATTATGAAAATCAATCCGCTGACATGATTGCAGAAGGATCAACCTAAAAACCAGCTTGCTGGCGGGAAGATCAAAAATTTCTAATAAAAAGAGAATGTTGCTTGATCTTTAGATATGTTAGTAACCACCGAAGTAAAGACAGGATCAATAGAGCCAACCTTTATACAATTGGGGAAATTAACATGGATATTTTTTTCCAAGTAACGGTTAATTCTCGTTGCAGTTATTTTTCTTGCACCAGTGCAAGCAGACCTTCCAGAAAATTTTCTGCCTTTCTTCATATCCCATTTCGTAATTTTCCCTCAGCTTTCTTCTTGAAATCCTAGTATAATTAACCTTCCCATATTCTTCTAAATTCACCCACTTCGAAGAAATCCCACTTTAATCCTAAATTTTTTTTCCCTATCCCACTTGTATTTTCCCTCTTTTGGTACTTTCCTGGAATCCATGTGACAGAATTCCTTCCCATTCTAATATTTTCCTTTCCCACTCCTTTGTTCCCTCATGAGTTTATTGCAGGATCTTGCATACAAAGAGCAGAAGGATGTGCTCTGAAACATCAAGAAAGGGCGAAGAAAAATTCAGAATAAGTTGAGGAAATCATGTGAAATCCAACCTATATTTTAATTCTTTGTCTTAATATTATGCTTGCACTATTGCAAGCATGTTGTCCTATATGATAATATGAGCATAAAAATACCAGTAGAATGACATGATTTAAGCGGTGCAAAGATTAGTACAACCATGCACCTCATCAGCAGCATAGCACAAGTTATCATATGACATAAGAAAGTGATCATGATGAAAAGTTATATGATGTTTTTCATATGATTGACAATTATTTACGCTATTATATTACCTAGGAGGAAATTAGTTAAAAGTACAAAGTTTTTTAAGTATAAATCATGATCTTTTTAATGAGTGCTAAGTTCCTTTTTTGTGTAATTATGAAGAAATGTAAGAATCATGTTAATCGTTGTTTGCATATAATCTACCCCGATCTTCAATAATTTGAAATTTCCTTCACTCATAACTCCCTCGCTCCTACATTTATCCTACACGTCCCTTCATTGTGATTATTACTGCACTTAACCGTTAAATCATCGTCACGCGTACCAATTAAACCTGATCGGAAATGATGAGTATTTATGGCAAATGAATCAAATATACTGTTATATATTTAAGTATGAAAGCTGATTCCCCGGTATTGCATGCAAACCTTGGAACTTATTCTTCATAGCCGATAGCAGCAATGCCGCCGGTCTGAAATAAGCCCTTCTCTCTTAGCAAGATTGAGCAACTGCCGAATTTCACAATAGTCTTCCATTGTTGCGAGAGTCGGGATTTCTACGGTTTCGACAGAAGTTCGATGGGTATTACAGGGAGGTCGCCCTACAATTTGCAAGAAGCTTTAAGAACGGCCAAGTGAGAATTGGGCCGCTCGAATTCAAAGTCGCGAAGAAATTTGTAGCAACAGCAACGGGCTTGGAGAATACGGGAGTGGATTGGTTCAAGAACCAGAAGCTGGAAAGCAAATGCTGGCAGTGTTTTGTCAAGGATAAGAAGATGGAGGTGAATTGGAAATGTGGAGTCCCGCGCAAAGCCCTGTTGGGTCAATGGCAGGATCTCCTGTTTGTTTTGCAGAAATTGTGACCTGTGAAGGGAGGTATGCATGTACCCTGGTGTATCATTTTAGACTGCTGCAACATTTTGAAGGAGGTCGGCACATTCATTGGAGGATGAACTTCCCCTACTTTTTTCTCAAAATATTGGAGAAAAAGGCTAGAAGTGTACAGGATGGAAGGGAAGACTAGGTCGATACACGATTATACCATCACGGCCTGATAAAAATCCTAGTCTTAAAACAATTGGAGATCAAAGGTATGACATGGGAAGAGTTGTTGAAACAGCTGCACGGGAAGCCAATCGAGGGAAAGAAGATGAAGACTCCTACCAGTACAAGTAAGGGTCTAAATAGAAGAAAAAAGGGAAGTTCTTCTTGCACTAGTGCGAAAAGAAAGTGGTCAGAAAAATCGACAGAAGAGAAGACCCCATCTTTCATTAAGGAAACAGTTGGCGCACCTGCTGAAGAAACCCCTTCTACATAGGCACAGGCCTCTAAACATGACAGTTTGTCGGTCCTTGCAGACGCAGCAAATATTACGCAAGTCGGGGACGATACTCTGCTAGAACATTTTATCAAAATACCCCATAAGAAGAGTGAAATCGTCGATGTAGGTAAGAAACCACAACCCCCACAAGGTATGGAATCCCATTCTGCACCAATACAAGGAGAACCCAGAGAAGAAGAGAAACCGGATGAAGAGGAATCGGAAGAAGAAGAAGAGGCAGAAGAACCCACAGAAGAAGAGGAATCGAATGAAGATGAACCAGAAGAAGAAGAAGAGGCAGAAGAACCCACAGAATAATAGGAACCAGATGAAGAGGAACTGGAAAAAGAAGAAGAGGCAGAAGAACCCATAGAATAAGAGGAACCGGATGAAGATGAATCGGAGCAGAAGGAAGGAGACCTGGAAAAAGAGGAACCACAGGTAGAAGAGTTCCTTGACGCAAACATGGCAGATATAGAAGCCCTGGAGCCAGTGACAGCCCCTGCTGAGACAGAGGGAGGAAAAGAATTGGTGACTCCTGCTGCTCGCATAGCAAAATTAGAACTCCAAGTGCAAAACTTGGAGTAGCTTGTGACCAGAGCACAAGAAGAGAAAGAACAAAGCAGAGAAGAATTGATGGCAGAGCTCAAAAAAAAGAAAAGCGAAGTTAAATTGTGGAAATATCGGGTTGGATGTTGTTTTAGGCGGTTGAGAAAGGTAGCAAATAAGTTAAGGCATATCAAGAGGAAGAAGGCTGAAACAGTGCAGCCTGAGGACAATATGCCAGAACAGGACTAAGTTGGAGTATTCAAAATTTTGGTTTTTTGCAAAGGAAAAAAGTTGTGTGAGGACACACAATAGTTTAGGGATGGGAGGATGTTGGTCCTCTAATTTGCACCTTTTTTTACCATTTTTCCCTTTCCAAATCATAATCATTTACCCTGTTTTACCTATCTTATGCACCCTCATCCTGCACTGGTGCAAGAACGATGACACATTTTGCATTAACTTCATATTTTACATATTTTAACTTAACTTAGAATTTATTAAATATTTATTATGTGATTTTCTACTTAGAATTACTTCTGTAACTCATCGTTACCTCCTATGTTATTTAATAGTTAAATGCTTATCTTGACCATTGATTTTTAGTGCAGAACAAATCTCGCACCGAGGCCAGCACCGCGAATCTTGGCAGCAAATCTGAATCTCTTTAATTGCTGCCTAATTTTGAACCACCATATCCGAAGGTAGCCGAGTCCCAGTGATAACAGCAAGTCAATATGGAGTAGTGGAGATCGGACTTAGGAGGGATGAACAGTTGGAGATAGCCACGGCCCGTTTTGTTAGAACGTTTAATTTTGAAGGCCGAAAGCTTATTCTGCAATCGGTTATGTAATTTTTTGTAACGATTTCTGCAATTGGCTATGTAATGGTTAAATGATCCTTTTGGCCTGTGGCCAAAAAGAATTTATATAAGGAGAAATGTAAATAGGACAAGTTGTTCAATGTTTGGATAGAACTGAATAGATCGGAGACTAGAACCAGTGAGGTGGTAACAAGCCTGTATTTTGTTATCGCCCAAATCTGGGTTGGATATGTAATCACACATGTATTTGCTTTAAGGATTTAATAAGAAGAG
The DNA here is from genome assembly GCA_034641835.2 of Pinus albicaulis. Lineage (NCBI taxonomy): Eukaryota > Viridiplantae > Streptophyta > Pinopsida > Pinales > Pinaceae > Pinus > Pinus albicaulis. The sequence goes on from JAXQQM020066974.1 coordinate 9,092, forward strand.
CTCTGCCTTATGCTTCATGGATTCTATCTCTTCATGCTTAAATAGTTGATGAATTGATTCAATATTTAGTAGCATTTCCATTTGAAAGGGAGACGCGTTGGTTGGCTAGGTCCCAGCCAACCCAGCACGTTCTCCCTCCTTTCTGTTCTTGCAATTTATGTCTGCTAAGTGTGATTTAATTTACAGCATTTGAATTTATGTTTGAGTGAAAGCAGATATGCAGTGTGAAGTAGTTAAATTTCCTTTTCTGCATCTAAATTTAAATTTTCTTTCTCCTCCTGGTTTGAATAGGAGAAATTACCTGCACCAGTGCATGTTGGTGTGTTATTCACTTTCTACATGTTTGGTTTATTTTCTCCGCCTAGTGCAAGAAGGAGAACTATTTCTGCACCAGTGCTAGATAGTGTGATGCAGCAAATCCCTTTAAGTTACTTCTAACAGCTTTCTTGCTTTCAGTTACATTTTAATTAAAAATATTGTTTCCTTATTCTCTACATATATTCATATTTCTAATAAGCAATTTGGTTTCATAAACACTTGCAGTAATTAATCATTGACTTCAAGGAGTAAAAGTTAAAGTGTAAGAAGCTCAAATCAGGTACAAGAACCAGTTTCTTGGTACCAGATCTGAGTGCGGTGGACTTGAGGAAGTTCAGGGCCCTTGCACGAAGAAAATCATTTTTAGTACAGACATTACTTTACACCTTCTGCATAGATCGTTGTTCCTGCACTAGTGCAAGGAGACTGCACTAGTGCAAGATTGATTCTTGTGGGAAGGATATCTTTACATGAGCAGGTTTGAAAGGGCCCATATGTTGAAGACTGATAAGGTGTCTTTGCTAAAGAAAACACATTCTCAATAGATGATCAATATCCCACTAGAGTAATTTCCTTATTTTTATTTCCGAATCTCTCTTGCAAGTATATTTCCTCTTGTTCTAGCTTCCATTGTTTGATAGTTTTGAGTTTCCTTTTCTCTAAAAGTTTGATTCTGTAATTTTTTCTTAAAAAGTAGGAGTTGATATAGAAATATTCATACCATCTCTAGCATTTCTTGTGCTTCGTCTCTAAGTTTATAACCCCCGGGTCACAATTTAAGTGTTGAGGACTTTACTTTTAAGTATTCCCACTCAACAGCTTATGTTGTTAACTCAACTAAGTATGCTCACGATGGCATTGAGGGCAAAGTTGCCATGTTGGCAGGATACTCACAGTCTTTATGCATGAGCTACTATCATACTGATAGGATTACTTTTTATGCATGATATTTCCGCAGTGTAACATCTCATAGAGAGGTCTAGCCACTCCTGCGTGAGGGAATTTTCCCTGTATGTCAGAGAAACACATCCATGTACATCTTCTTCTTACAGCACCTAATGAAGCAGCCTACACCATCTTGACACCAAGGCCTGAAGATGTAGTCCCTCCTAGACGAACTCCATTATCAAATGATGTGTTCTTATGATTGTTGATCTTAACATGTTATGTTCCACTTCTTTAAATCATACATTTGTTCATTTATGTTCATTAACACTTTAAGTAAATGAAATTCTAATTTGTCATCTGAAGTAAAAGTTCTTGGTTAAGGGTATCAAGAATTTACTCTGGATCAAGTGGTATCGGAGTAGGTCTTCTTGCTGATTGGATTGCAGGCGTGAACTATTGAACGTTCACTAAGTTGAGCCATGGAGAATGTCAAGGACATGTACGAGACCATGCTCAGGGTGTCCGATAAAGCGGACATGTTGTACGAGGCTTATAAAAAACAAGCAGCAGAGAACTGTGAATTGAAGACACTCCTACAAGAAGAAAAGGAGGACAAACATCGGTTGCAGCTTCAGTTGCAAGCCACGACAGAGGCGTGGGAAGAATTGAAGCACAACAACGAAATTATTCAAGGAGATCATGATGCATTGAAGGAATTCCTACATGAAGAGAAGGAGGAGAAGCAACAATTGCAACTTCAGCAACAAGCTGCGACAGAGGCCTTGGAGGAAGTGAAGCGCAACGAAGGCTTACGAAAGCCTTTTTCATCTATTTCACAATCGACAGCTAAGGTAAACAATGTTGATTTTTCTGCAGTTTCTTCACATGATATCATTTCGGTTGGAAGTGTGGAGATACCCATCATAGGCACTGGCATGAGACTCCTCACCAAGATGGGGTACAGAGGAGAAGGACTTGGCATTCGTGGCCAAGGCATAACCGAACCATTGGAGTTTGTGCAATGACCTCGTTATGTAGGTTTTTGGTACAATGAAGAAGGATGTTCGAAGTACATCAAGGGAAAAAAAATATTGATGAACTCTCCAGAGAAGAGAAATGATGGGGACACTTCGCCATCGTCCCATGGCAGCGCATGTTGCAGTGAAAGAGCTAAGGCGAGCGTCCATCACCATGATCGCACCAGAGACCACCATAGAAGGTATAATAAGTCTGATTATTCCATAGTGAATTTTTATTATAAGGATGCTGATAACCACGGTCGTAAATCATGGCATCGCAAAACGTGCCATTTTTGTGGTTTACATAACCATGTGCTTTCTAAGTGTTGGAGAAGGATGGCAGCAGAAAGGAGGATGAGGCATGAAAAGCCTTCTCCAAAACACGAAAAGAAATCAGTTAAGCAGGTTTTGAGGAGAAAGACCTTTTGCACTCATTGCAACCGAAGTGGCCATCAAAGAGCCACATGTTGGAGACTCCATCCAAAGTAGCACCTTAAGGACAAAACACCCGTGCATACACCAGTCGAAAGATCTGATCGACAAGCAAGTTTGCCACAAGGGAATGATCCACTCACTTTGATAAGCGAGAGATGGTTCTTCTAGATTATTTTTTCTAGATATGTTAGCTTGTCATGGCCGCGTTTGTAAATTGTTTGTCGCATTTTAATTGTGAAAGTGATGAGGTGTTTTCCATCACTTGTTTAAGCGAAAATGATATTTTTTGGCCTTGTTTTATGAGTTGTGTGATTCATTTATTTCATGTAAAAGTGATGAGGTGTTTTCCATCACTTTGAAATGCACCAATGATGTCTTGCCTTGTAATGACAGTTGGGGTGTGATTCCCTTTCGATGTAAACTTGACCACCGAGTACATCTTATAAACTCGTGGCAAGTATGGGAATATTTGGGTCATAGATTAGTCAATTTGAGCAGGTATTTGCATAAGATTGTACAACAGGTTTGTAGGGGATGCAGGTGTTAATTCATCACTTATGAATACGAAGGACGCAGGTGAAGGAGAAGGAAGGGTGACTTTTTTAGGAAGCTTGTAGTGCAGACATAGTACATAGCAGTGCAGATTCTTTTGATGCTTTTGGAGGGCCAAAATATACTCAGTGGGGAGGATTGATCTAGATGGCTCTAGAGACACACACAGCATAAAGAGGGTTCAAAAATAAAAGTGTTCGGATTGTTCTCGAACCAAGTTCGGGTTGTAGATCTTGTCGTCCTGATCGTAATGGTGTGAACGGTTCGTCAAACCGAGTTCGTATGGAGAAGTTAGGAGCGATCAAAGTTTTGGGTTGACTTGGTGACTCGGTAGCCTTAAGGAAGGCGTAAATTCAACTTTTCCCGGCCACCAGATTCTGGCAAGCTCAGGCCAGATTCTAGGAAAATTTGTGGCCTCATTAAAAAGACTCCTACGGTCATTTTTGAAATTTTTTAAAATGGCTAATTTTTTTTATAAAACAAAAATTAAAATTAAAAAAGGGGGTGGCGAGCCACCACCCCCGCCACCCCACCCAACCGCATAACATATATATGTTATTATAAAACATATCCGAAGCCGGTGGGAGTTGAACCCGCGGCCGGCTCCGGTGGCCCCACCCACATGGCAACCCCAACCATTCACCACACAAAATAATGTTAAAACATTATTATATGCGAAGGGGTGGTTGACGGTCAACCCACCACCCCAACCGTAACAAATCCATTGCCACGTCTCCAATGGAGCATGTAGAGAGTACGGGCAAAGCAACGAATGTGGGCCCCTCGAATTTCCCGAAAGTGACCCTATTTAAATTCAGTGGTTGGCGTTTAAAACAAAAATGCGCCCAAAAAAATCATGACACGATTTTAAAAATTATATTTGTTGGTTATTAAAACCAAAATGCGCCAAATGAAAACCATGCATGCGGATTCTGTGGGGAGGTGGGATTTGACCCCCTGACCTCCCTCCAACAAATTCTTAACTTAACCATTGCTCCCAATGGTCCTTTATTGGGAATTTCACCACCATTTCATACTTAAACCCAGCATTTTCACAATGCGCTCAAGCCAGGTGCGGACACGGAGGCCAAGGCAGAAAAAGTAGGAGCACGCAGTTCGAGACTAGATTTTAATGGCAGGGTGGAACCATGAGCATGGAGAAGTAATTATGCAGGTGAAACCATGAGCCTTGAAATTTTCCCGGGGAGGTAATTTTCCTCCATGTCAGAATATAGTCAAGTTTACAATCATTTTTCACAATTTTTCGCAGGGAATGTAATGGCCAGGTTGGATTCGCCTTTTGAGTTGCATATTTCAAGTCCACCCATGGAGCAGCCACGTGGAGGAATCTATGGGGAATCTAAAATATTCCTTTTTTCCCCAGATCTTCACTTTCTCAGATTTTAGCAAATGGACAGTCATTTTTCACTATTCGACGTCACGAATCTGATGGCGCATTCAGATTTTACATCTAAGATTTATATTTTTCGGTCATTTTTTGAAATGAAGTTGCAGGTGTCAGTTTTCAATGAGTGAGCAGTCAATTTCACACCTTTCAATGCCATGATTGTGATGGTGTTTTCAGATCTAGCAGCAGTAGCCATTCTTCATTCATCTTCAGCATGAGGTATATGATTAGTTTATTTCATGTATTTCTTTATTCCTGAGATGCCTAGTGTTGTACATATCCTTGTTGATGTATGAGTTGTGGGATCTTGTCTTGTTTTGTTATTGATTTACTTTCTATCATGGACTTGTATTATGTTTGAGATCCCTTGATGCCATATTGGCGGGATACTCATGTGTGTTGTTAAGATCCTTTGTTTGCCATGATTGCGGGATACTCAAAGTATTCATGTGTGAGCTATTTTCATACTGATAGGAGTCCTTTTTATGCACGAGAGTTCTGCAGTGGAACATCTCGTAGAGAGGTCCAGCCACTCCTGCGTGAGGGAATTTTCCTTGTATGTCAGAGAAACACAACCATGTACATCTTCTTCTTACAACACTTAATGCAACGGCCTACACCATCTTGACATTGAGGCCCAGATATGTAGTCCCTCTTGGACAAACTTTGTTATCAAAATATGTGTTCTTATGATTGTTGATCTTGACATGTTATGTTCCTCTTCATTGTAGCATTCAATTTTTTCGTTTAAGTTCATTGACGCTTTGATTAATGCAATTCTAATTTATCAGCCGAAGTAATAGGTCTTGGTTAAGGGTATCAAGAATTTACCCTGGATCACACAACAATAACAATAATGGGCTACACTAACAATAACAATAAGTGGATACATTATTATTATAAGGACCTAACATGTGCCTCTCCTTCAAACAAGTGTTTTCCTCAATGCTTGAGTAATTTTAATTTATGTACAAATTTCTCATCCCGACATGTTGAATATTTAGCGGTAAGTTCTTCCACTTGATGAGATACTCCGAAATTGATCGATTTTGTTTGCCGAGTTCTTATTTCCGTGATCGCTTTAGGTTCCAATATGATTTTTCCTTCCTCATCATGTTCTGGAAATATTGTTTGAACTAGAGCTCGTCACCTATAACCTTCTTTAAGCATGAAACATGGAAAACTAGGTACACTAGAAGATGCAGTGGAGCTCCAATTTGTATGCCATAGTAACAATCTTTTGAAATCACTTTTAGCTTACTTAAGGGAAATTTGTTTTCATGGTTGTAGCTATAAAAATACCGAGTCTCCTACATCAAAATTTCTTTCGTTGTGGTGTTGATCTTCCTATTGTTTTATTCAATTCTACGCCAAAGTGAGGTTATCATTTAAGAGTTGGAGAATTTTTTTTTATGCTCGATGTGATATTCCACTGCTTAAACCTGTAGTGACCATAATTGTGCATATACACCTCATTTTTCTTTTTTTGAAGCTTTGTCATAACATTAGAGTTGATTATATTTCATGGTTTCCTTGCAATACCCCGTAATTAAAATTCCTTTTCCTCCTAAAAAAAATTCAAGAAATGTTCTGGAAAATTAAAAGCTATATTCCCCAAGGATTGTAACCATTGTACTCCTAGTACAACATCAGCACCACTCATTAGAATAGAAAGCATTGGACAATTCAATACATATTCCCCCATGGTTAGCATGATATTATGACACTTTCCAAAGAAATTTATAATTCCTCCATTTGAAACCATCACTTGACACTCGGGTGTTGGATATAGGAAGCAATTCAATTCCTTGGCTATATTATAATGAATAAAATTATGGGTACTACCCAAATCAATCAACACTATTACCTTTTTCTTCTTGATATGTCCTTATATCTTGAGAGTTTGAGGAGTAGTAATTCATGCTAATGCATTACAATATATGGTTAGATTCATGTCTTATTTCTCTAGGGTTGGCTCCTGGTGTATATCCTTTTATTTTGAATTTTCTTGTTCCTTTTCTTCCTTCTCTTCAAAATCTATGTAAATTAATTTCTTCTCGGCACACTTATGACCTTTGGTGTATTTTCTATCACAATTGTAACATGGCCTTTATGCTCTTTTTTCTTCAAATTGTTGTGGTGTCAACCTTGTAGGTTGTGGAAGGCTAGGAGTAGCAACACTTCCATCTTTATAGTTGTGAGTGGTAGGCTTCCTTGTCGCCATAATTTTGCTTTCAATTTTTCTTTCCAACTTGAACACTTTCTCCAACGTATCAGTTTCCCAAAGTCAAACCTCATGTTGGATGTTATCCTTTAAAGTCCCTATGAAGAAATCAATCCTATGTTCCTCTGGAATATTATTTACCCTTAAATTCAATTTTTGGAAGTCCTCAATGTGCTCCCTTATTGAACACTTTTGTTTGATATTTATCAATTTGCTAAAGAAGGTGTTGCTCTTTGTATCCTCATAATGTGCTATCATTTCCTCCGTAAAAATTGACCAAGTGACAAGTGTTTATGAGAAAAAATCCATTGATACCATACAAACTGATTTTTTTCTAAATATAAAGTTGCAATGTGTAACTTTTGTGTGTGTTTCACATTATAGAGCTCAAAGTATTGCTCCATTTGTAGTATCCATGTTATCGGATCCTTTCCATAAAACTTCTACATATCGATCTTTGGAATATGGTGGGTCTTAAATCCAATATTAGAGTCTATGAAATCATGATTAAAAAAAAATTGTTCTCGTCATGAGTTTCATCTACTACCCTTTCGCCATTAGGAATCATTTCTTGTGGCAACTTTGTCAAACCTTCCATGTCTTCTTTTATACCATTATTCATGTCTTCCATGTTGCCTTTAAGTTTTTATTCTACACCATTGATCTTAGCTTCGATAACATCCATTCCTTTATTCAAACCATCTATCTTAGCTTCCATTTCATGTTTGGTTACTTTTTGTGACAGCGAAATTTGTTGCACCTGGTCTCATAATTTTGATATATCATGTTGAACGTCTTCCCCTTCATGCATCATAGTAGAGCTTTATGAGGGATTAATGGGCGTCAAATTATTTTTGGGAGGCATTGCAGAACCCAATACTGATATCAATGCTTCAATATTTCCTTTGGAATCACTTCAAACTAATTTTTTTTAAACAAAATTTATACACTTCTTTCAAAAAAAACACACATTTTTCTTGCTTTTGAGGAGCTCGATATTGAAACTGATGTATATTTTTTATTTCGTATCCCAAAGATTTTAAATTTGGTCCTATAGTAGCCCTCTAAGTCTTCTTTCCAATGCCACAGGTGAGACTTAATTTGGATACTTCAAGAAAAAATTATGCCAGATATCCCAAAATGACCTAATTATGGACTGGTTTAGTAGAAAAAACTTGTATGGCGTAACACGTGTCACTGTTTCGACCTTCAGCCCTAAAATCGCTACACAATAAATTGAAGTATGTGAAATTTCAACCAATTTTTACATAATTCCAATCTAATTCCAAAAATTAAAGTTATGATGATTTTCCCTCAGTCACTTGTTTGAGATGAAATTATGGAGCCTACAAAATCCCTAACTTCCATAGATTATATCTCTGAAAATATTGTGAACCAAGGTCTAAAATTTTTACACGAAGTTCATCACGATTTCATTTCTACGAGTTAAAAAATTAATCTTCTGAAGCCTCGTATAAAAAATGTATACCGAAAATTCCAAGACGACCTGTTTGAAGAAGAGAAACCCTAGAATCCCAAGCTCTGATACCAAATGTTATGAAACCAGCTCACAAAATAGAAGAAAAGATAGACCGGTGACTTAGAATTCAGCCTCTTCGAGGGAGAAACCTCCTTTACATTAAATAAATGAACAATTCTTGGATGATACAAATGAAAAAACCTACCTTCTATGTATAGGAGTCTAAGGGGTCACAATATAACAATATGGGGACCACATGGGCGCAACAATTACAATAATGGGGCTACACCTATGGGGCACAATAATAATAATATGGAGACTACATGGACACAAAAATAAAAATAATGGGGCTGCACTATCAATACAATAATGGGATACACTATTATTATAGGGTCTAACAAAGCATTTGGTTGAAGACTAGGGACCAAAAAAATTCATTCTTTCATAAGCAGACCAAAGCGAGAGTTGAAAAATCGGGTTAAAGAAATTATCCTTGAAGGAAAACATACTATCTCAAATTTTGAGGAAATAAAGGAGGAATCCTTTTTGCACTTTCAACCCTTATATACTACTCATATGGAGGTTGATGTGCCGTTGAAGGAAGCATTGCTTGCTCCATTTAATCCAGAAATATCGGTTGAAGAGAACTCTTATATGTTGGAATAAATCAAAGAATACAAGGTGGTTGAAGTAATATGGTCTTTAGAACCTGTTAAGGCTCTAGGCCCGAATGGTTTTTTTACTAGCTTGTATCACTCATTTTGGTCCCTTATCAAAAACATCTACTTCGAATGCTCAATTGGTCTAAGAAAAAAGGGAAGCTAGGAGGAGGCACAAATTTATCTTTCTTGGAATTAATCCCCAGGGAAATGAATGCATCAAATTTTAATAGGTTTCATCGTATTTCCTTGTGTAATGATTCATACAAAATTATAACTAATATTATAGTTGGATTCCTTAAGAAGATCCTACCCCATCTCATCGCTGAGAATCAAGGAGGGTTTCTGCAAAACAGGAATATTTTGGACAATATAATTCTGGTATAGGAGGATATTCATTTGAGCCAAGGAAATGGAGAGTTAGGTATCGTCATCAAACTGGACATGGTGAATGCCTTTGACTAGATAAGACACTCATTCTCATTCAGTATTATTGATAAACTTGGATTTAGCAAAGAATTTGTTTCTTGGATCAATGCTTGCATTGGTAGCCCTTGTCTTGCCCCATTGATCAATGGTAGACTAACCTTCTTTTTTATAGCTACTAGGGGATTGAGGAAAGGTTTACCTCTCTCCACATTTCTCTATATATTAGTGGCAGAAAGTCTAAGTCATAATTTGGATTTTTCTTGTCTACCTATGCTCTGGGTTTTTAGCCCTGAAGGGATTCTAAATCAAATGAGTATTATGATTCGCAATTTTCTTTGGAAGGGAGGCAATAACAATGAAAAGAAGATTTATTTAGTAAACTGGAATATATTCAGATTACCAAAGGAAGTGGGGGGGGTGGGGGTTGGGAATCAGGGATCTTCTAATGGTTAATATTTATCTGGGAGAAAAGTTGATCTAGAAACTGCTATCAAAAAATAAAGAGTGGTGGAAATAAGATTTTATCAGAAAATAATTCCAGAAATCCTGAATAATAAGACTAGAGGAGGTGCATTGGGTTGGGAGAGGATAAAAAATATGGAGGCTCTTCAAGAAAGAAGCTACTTTTATCATCAACAACTTGGGATGGAAAGTAGGGAATGGTTCCTGAATAAATTTATGGACAGACAAATATATGCCCAACTCTATATTCATTTTTGAATATATACTTCAACTAATTGAATGGATGAAGGAAAAAGGGATCAAGAAATTGAAAGACATTTCTTATTGGGATGCTTCAGGGAACTGGAAAGGATTGGCCTTCCCAGACTTCCATCAAAACTACAGGCATCCTAGGAAAATCTTATCCCTTTTTTGAAGGGGCTTGCCCCAGTACACATTCATGAAAAATACCAAATAACATGGAAAACCTCCAAGACATAAGCATACACAGTCAAGCCAAGCTCCTCACCCTATGGGAGCTTGGTCGTGTTGGTACAGAATCAGGAAAACACTTGGAGACTCTGTATTGACTATCGGGCTCTAAACAATATCACAGTCCGGAATAGGTATCCAATCCCATAGATCGATGACCTCCTGGACCAGCTTAGTGGGGCCAAATATTTCAGCAAGATCGACTTGAAGTCTGGGTATCACCAAGTACCAATCTAACACTCTGATGTGTGGAATATTGCCTTCAAATCCAAGGAGGGCCTCTTCGAATGGCTAGTCATGCATTTCAGTTTGACGAATGCTCCCGCAACCTTCATGCGGCTAATGGACAACATATGGAGGCCATTCACCAACTCATTTGTAGTGGTGTACTTAGATGAAATCATGATATTCATCCAGACTTGGGAAGAGCACCTCCACCACATCTGACAAGTCCTCCAAACACCGCAGAAACACAAGTTGTGTGCCAATTTAGAGAAGTGCACTTTTGGCATGACCCAGGTTCAATATCTGGGATACATTATTGATGAGAAACGGGTGCATGTGGATCCAGCCAAGATCCAATTCATTTGGGATTGGTCAGCCCCAACTACTCTAATAGAGCTTTGTATCTTTCTAGTTCTTTCTAATTTCTACCGCAAGTTAGGAGCGAAAGAAAATTTATTTTGGTCTGAATCTCAACAAAAGGCGTTTTTAGAGTTGTAACATTGCCTCTGCTCTACACCAGTGCTCACATTATCAGACTTGAAACAACCATTTGAGATCAAGACAAATGCCTCTAACTATGTTATTTGGTTAGTCCTTACTCAATAGGGGCATCCATTGACATATCATAGTGAGACACTTTCTAACACAGTCTAGAAGTATCCCACTTATGAAAAAGATATGTATTCCATTGTGCAGGCTCGCCGAAAATGGAATCATTACATTTTGGGGAAGGAAACGATCATCCACACATACCATCGACCCCTGTAGTTCATACAAAAACAAGGGAAGTTGCAGAACGATCGCCATCAAAAGTGGTCCACATACCTGCAACAGTTTCATTTGAAAATCAAGTACAAGAAGGGTAGCACCAATAATGTTGTAGACTGCCTCAGCCGACCACCGATCGTGGCGCTAACCACCGTGCTCAACTCTTGTGGGCACGATACTTCTGATTGGCCGCTTCTCTATAGAATTGATCTAGAATTCGGCAGCACATACAAGACGCTCTTGGAATGTAAGCAAGTTCCAAATTTTCACCTCCAGGATGCACTTCTATGTCACCTGGGACACCTTTGTGTTCCTTCAAGTGAGCGTGCCAAGATGGTTTGGGAAGTGCACTATATTCGGATCACTGGGAATTTCAGGGTCGAGAAAATAGTGGCAGTACTACAAAAGTATTTATATTGGACGAAACTTCGACAGGATGTCAGGAAGTACATCAGATCTTGCACTGCCTATGGCATTGCCAAACCGTCCATCGAGAAGAAAGGTCTATATACTCCGATACCTACCTCTATTCAACCATGGAAATCAATCTCCATGGATTAAATGTCAGACCTTCCTTCTACTAAGCATGGCAACGACTGTGTTTTTTTGGTCATTGATAGATTCTCAAACATGGCCATTATGGCAGCCTGCAAGAATAATATCACAACAAAAACCACCGCTAAACTCTTATTTGAATGAGTGTGGGTACACTTTGGGATCCCACAGTCTATCATATCAGATCAGGATAGCGGGTTCCTCAGTAAATTTTGGTCCAGTCTATGGTCGATGCTGCACACCAAGCTCACCAAGTCCACGGCTTTCCATCCCCAAACCGATGGACAGATAGAGGTCGTCAATAGGATGATCGTACACATTTTTCGCTTATACAACTCAAAGCATCCACGCACATGGGATGAGATCCCCCCTATGTAAAAAAAAACTATAACCAGGCTCTCCACATCTCAACCAGCCATAACCCCTTTCAAGTGGACTTCGGATTCCAGCCATTATGTCCCATTGATGTAGCCATGCCATTTGCAGCTACTCAGGAAGATTCGGCTCGTGTCCGGCCTCAAGCTAAAAAGGTGAAAAAATTCATTGAGTGCATTAAACACATCTGCCAATAGGTTCATCACATATTTGACAGAGCTAATGCTAAGTACAAGCAGCGACATGATCAACATCAGGTACCACATAGCTTCTAGGTGGGCGACAAAGTTTGGTTACATTTGTAGAAGGCGCACCTCTCTGGACCCCACCACAAGCTACGCCCACTTCGATATGGTCCATATACCATCACCAAGGCCATGGGAGGTAATGCTTTTGAGATTAGCCTTCCACCATTCCTTGTCCTGCACCCAGTGTTCAACGTGGATTGCCTACGACCATACTTTATGTCATTACTAGACACATCCGACATTATAGAACAACTCACTGCGACATAGTTAAATCCAGACTGTATGGAATAAGAAAAACTAATTGGATCATGGACAAACAAATTAAAAGCACTCACCAGCAAAATATCCAATTGTATCGGGTTGTCAAAGCTGGCCAACTCCTTCACTAGGGACCAGGTTCAACAGAAATTTCCCCACCTCATGGAGGCTCTACATGCAATGGGGACCATTTCTTCCTAAGGTGGGAGGAATGATCCAGGTGGATATTGGTGGCCACCCTCATATTCCATTTATTCAGGTTCATCAGTTTTCTTATCTACTATTTTTAGCAATTTTTCGGGTCCTAAACTTTCGGAGTTATTTTGAGGCCCTAAATGGCATGTTTTGGGCATGATTTCTATAGTGATTTGAAACAAATCGCATTAATAATTGTATTCCTCAGAGAGATATTTCCAATGAGGTATCATATGCGCCAAACAAAGATAATATGACCAAGTTACGACGTCGAGAAGTTGGCTGCCCAACTATCCCCAATGAGGCCCATAAACTCTTTGTGTTACATCTCCTCGGGTTAGGGTTTTTGTTGTTTAGGGTTTTCTATTATTGTTCAATAATAAAAATTCCCTTGAGCCTCATTATAACAAAGTTCAGAGGCATGTAGCCACCACATATCTTCTCAGAGATAAACTACCATCGCTTAAGCTAGTTTGTTTTCCATTCCCTCTGTAAGCATTTTTCAATATTTGATATTAATGAAATGACGTGTTATTCTTGTTACATCTCTGCATTTATGTTTATATCTGTATTTTATTATGTTCCAGCATAAGTTTGGATCATACCCATTGCGAGAAAGAGGGACACAATGATGATCATAGTTGGAAGATACATATGGAGTTGAGGCCCAAGCAGTTATGAGATATGAAGGGAAAGGAGAAGTTGGCAGCAACAGTTCAACACAATTTGGGATCAGAATCTGGTGATGAGGCACAAATCAAAACAATGGGTTTGAAAGGTATATAGGCTTAGAATGTTGGTTCTAGTTCTTCTATTTTTCCTTCTATTTCTGCAAGAAATAGGAATTAACTATTTCATATAAGGGTGGTAACCAACCATGTAAAAGTAAATAATGCTTCTCAAGCCAATCTGATATCTAAGGCAATTCTTAAGGATTTGAATTTGGAAACAACACTACATCCACTTGGATGGGTATGTAACAACACTAAGATGTAGGTAACTAAGAAGTGTAAGCTTAGATTTTCTATTACATATAAATTTGTAGATGAAGTTAAATTAGATGTGGTTCCATTCAATATTTGTGTAAATGTGCTTGGAAGTCCTTACTTTTTTGAGAGGATGTCAATCTTAACAAGAAGAAAAAAATGTATCACTTTTTCAAGGGAAAAATAGAGTATATATTCTGAGCTCATCATATGAAGGACTATTCTTTGTTGGTAACCACAAAGTAGTTAAAAAGGCTCGTGAACGTGAGAAAGACCTTTTCACTAATATCCACAAAGGTGCACAAAGCAAGTGTTGTGGAGCATGGGATTTTTTCATGGAATATTTCAAGAGGATCAAACATCTTGTTAGAACATTTTCATTAACATTCTTGTATTTTTTAATGCTACTGATTTTTAGTGCATGGGTAGTAGTTGAAGTAACGCATGCAAAAGAATGTGGGAAATTGCAGATGGACAACAATATGATTTCAATTGTCAGAGTTTTTATATAGTTGATTATGATGAGCCAGATATACAAAACAAGGTGAAAATATATCATACAAGTGTGGAGGTTTCTCCCTCATTTGGTGTCTAATTAATAACCTTTTGGAGGTCCAAATGTCCCTCAGTGGGGAGGATTGATATAGGAGGATCCTAAAAGGCCTAAAAAATCAAAATTATCAAAACTTGATGGAAATGGTGCCATGTAGAAGAGCTCAACAATATGATTCCAATGCAACTTCAATTGTGTCAAACAGATTCTATATGAAGAAGTTATGACATTCTGAATATTTTGACCAATAAGAAAAAAGTCAAACTTACCAAGACGTGTGGCAACATCTGGACATGACACATGGTAGTACGAACATGGTGATGTGGTAGCATTTGGGCTCAATAGGTGGTAGATGTAGGGTGATGTGGCTAAGTTTTAATGGCTGATTGGGCATTGATTGGATGTTAATTGGACGTGAGGTGGACTAATTAGATGTTGCTACTCTAAAAGGCCAAAGAGGCCAGAGGCCCAAGCCCATGAATTTAGTAAACAAACATAATGGAATGGTGTTTAAAATAGTAATGGTGGATCCAATGAGGTTTGAATTCATAACCACAAGGCATGTAATCCATGCACTCTACCAATAGACCAATAGACCAATAGGAAAATAATGGAATGGATTCAGTTCAAACTATATTTAACTTGTGTTATAACTAGATGCGAAAAGGGGGGAGGAAGGTCATGGGTTTGATCCCGCAACCTCCCCATCAACCAACAAATCCTCCAAGAACACTGATAAAACCATGTGATTTCCATCTAACTTACCGAGATCATTTTGAGGGAGAATTGACGTATTGGCATCCTACGTAGAACGAATTACAATATTGGTTGGATAGAAAGATTCTTGAATTTTCAATCCAAGAGAATCGAAGTTCTAAATTATCTGTTGAAGATTGGGTTCAAAAGTATATTTATACAGAAGTCCATGGCATATTATTTGCTTCCTTTGTGACTAAGTTGCATGAGTGGTTGTCTCAATTGATTGAATTTAATACATGTGCGAAGGAAGACGTAGTCACTCGGTGGACTCCAAAATTGGTACAGCAGTTAGAAAAGACCAGTAATACAATTACCCACGCAATAGATCAATGGATCGCTCGTGTTTTGGGAGGATTCGTGACTGAGTTTGCTATTAATCAGTTTGTCTCTTATTCTGAAGCAGAAAGTATATTTTTCAAGGGTCCTAGAGGTAAGTTCATGCGCTCTTTGAAGTTGTGGATTAAGATTCTATTGTGTGAACAGGGTTCTTTGTGTGATAATTTCATGTGAATGTCCTGAAGATGCCCGACTAGGCGTAGCGGAAGAACTTACCGCGCAGATATTGAAGAAGGTTTTTTTTAATAGTCCTCTCAAAGGTAGATCTGATAGTGACGAAGAATCAGAGACTAGTAGCTCTAGTGAATCTATGCACTCTGAAGAATATGAAGCTCCGCAAGATCAGAATAATGAGGAAGCATTGACCATAGTTCAGATCCCATCCACTCCACTTCTAAACTCATCTCAGAATTCATCCACTTCACCTCCACCTCCACCTCTCCCAGGCGTAGATATGGACGCATCTATGAAGTTTTCTACTTTCAGAGATATTGGGAATGAAGATACAGAATAATTTTGGTTTGTCACTGATGCTGTATGGAGAGCACAGCAGGTTAATAGTGACGATGTTAAGAAAGCGCAGTTAGCCACTAGTTTTCAAGACCGCGCACTGGATTGGTATATAAGATATGTATTGGTGAACCCTAATGCAACTATGAATGATCTAAAGGATGCCCTAAAAGAACAATTCAAGAATCCAAAATCATAGGCGCAATGTGTCACAGAGTTGAAAGAGATTCACCAGGAGTTAAACGAATCTGTATAGGATGTGGATCAAAGGTTGAAGCGCACTATCAGAGATGGTGGACTCATTATCGATGATACCCAACACAAGGAATGGTTTATTGATATGTTTCTCCCACATATGCTCTAGCCCCTGAGACAACAGAATATTTCTACGCAGGCTGAGGCCATGGAAATTGCAATGAAACTAGAAGTTGCACCGGTACCCGATGTAATCGGAACTCAGCAGATTCAGAGTCAGTTAGAAGCGATGCATTTGGAATTTCAGAATCTACGCAAAGATAAGGGAAAGGAGGTGTGTGAAAATGTATGCCGCATATGATGTAAATTTTTTGGGCATCATAAGGATCAATGCCCCGTGTTCAATGATTATCTGCAAGCTACAGGACCAAGCCCGTTGAAGAGCGCGGTTGGACCGAGTGGGACACCTACATTATGGTGCGTAATTTTTCAATCCATGGATTTGCATGTGACAGATTAATCTCCTATAATTAGAAAGCATATTCCTCAGCTAAAGCATCCTTTTTGCAAGTTTTGCTCGTCACTAGGACATGATGAACAACATTGTCGCAGTTTTGATTTGATGATGGTTAACGTTGAGCTGTACAGAATGCGGGCTAAACCTACCTCACCAGCATCCCCGTCTGGGCGTGGTGGGTTCTAGACTAGAGGAGGAGGAAGAGGAGGAGGATTAGCTAGTCGAGGAAGGGGACAAATCATCTGCTACAATTGTGGAGATGTTGGCCATTATGTGCATGACTGTCCAAATACAACATGAGAATCATGCAGGTACTGTAGATATTTTGATCATGTAGTTGAAGATTGTCCTATTTTAATTTCTAAGATGAAGGAAAAGAAGACACAGACTCCAACACAGAATATTCATATGGTCGGGGCGGAGTTGTGAGAAGAGGATCCTAGTGTGAACTTTATCACTAGGAATGGCGCAGCCATTGGTGAGGATAAGGGAAAGAAGCCAGATGATGATCTTTGGATTCAAAGAGCACTTGAGAAAAAGGATGAATTAAATTTACAGCGCGAAAAAGATGCCTTTGTAGAAGCAAAGAAGGGATTTTCAAAAGCATCAACATCAAGTAGACCCATGGATTTGGTCGTAGTAGATGAATTAATCAAGCCATTCTTACAAGCTTGTATCAAACTATTGCGCAAAAAAAGGTAGCGGAGAATCTTCAAGCATTGATAGATAAATGTGTAGAAAAGGAACAGCCTCGGATGGAACATAAATCTGTCAACAAGATTTATAAGAACAAAAGAAGAATTGGACAAAAGATGCGCTCATTAGGGAAATTTTAAGGTCTAAAATGGCCCTCCTAAGGAAATTATAAAATAATAGTGGAAATAACAAAATAATATTAGATTACATCATCAAATTTTAGAGGGAAAAAAGGAAAATTTTGTTTTTCAACTCGTATTTTCAACTTATCTCCCTATGGGTTTACTCAAATTTTGAGCCCGAAACACTCGTTGGATGCAGAATTTGATTCCTCATCCAAGGAGTACCCACCCATGTTTCATACTTTCGATGGACCTTGCTACACGAAAAATGAGAAATACATGAAGAAACATGATAATCCTTAGATGAGGAATCAAATTTTGCATCCAACAAGTACTCCCACTCAAAATTTGAGTAAAACTTAGGGAGATAAGTTGAAAAAATAGTTTTATTATTTTATTATTTTTTAATCTTTTTAAATTTTTACCCAAAAAATGGTGAATCATCTCCCATGGTTGAAACCATCATCTTGAATCCTATTGGTTCTTATAAAGTTAATTTAATGGTTGTACATTTTTCTTAAGAGGCTCATTTTAGACCTGAAAGGTTCTCTAATGTGACTTCTCAGATCGGTGCCTATGAGATGGATCAAGTCATTTTAGATCTAGGATATGATGCAAATGTCTTACCTAATAAAACTTGGCAGTGCATTGGATAGCCTAAGTTGGAGTAGTCTACTATTCAGATGTGCATGGCAAATCAACAAAGAATCATTCCATTAGGAAGACTCTCGCAGGTGGTAGTAGATATTGAAGGAGTTAAGGTGCTTATAGATTTTGAGGTCATACAAATTGTGGATGATATTGATCCTTATCCTGTGATGTTGGGTTTGTATTGGGCTATTGAAATGGATGGCATAATAAATATTAAGAGGAGAAGTATGGTACTTGAGAACAATGGGACTAGATTTGTAGTTCCTCTAGATCCTGCAGAAGGTGCAAGATATACAGAACCGGTACACGTCGACAACAATGTTGACCATATCTATAAGTTGACTGCGCGAGATGATGATTGGATCAACCCGGCAGCTGATGAAAGGATTAATTTGGAAAAATATAGCTCCTTCTAATATTCATATGAAGAGTTTGAGAACTGGAGGAACCGGTTACAAGAAGCATTTGCGTTGCGTTGCAACCAAGTGACCAGATATCTTTGCTGCATATCATCAGACATATGAGAATTACCCTATTATGATGGTTTAACTAATGTGAACATGTTTTTAGGAGAACTTTAAAGGATTGTTTTGGAAGCACATAGATTCCATGCATTAGATATAGTGTTGCGCTCTACTCCAACACGATTGTGGGAGACTCACAAAGGAGACTTGGGTAATTGGGACGAATGCACCTGAATGATGAGATTGTGCTTTGAGAGTCCAACTACTAGGATGGAAGAGATTTATTCCGTAAAGGGTGATCCGCACATACATCTGGCCAAATGGGTTGAAGTATGGGGCACAGAGCTAAGACTAGAATGGGTGCACATGTTCATCCACACGTTGGGGGAGGTGCCTACTGATTGGTACCTGGAAATGGAGATGCGCAGAGGAACCAATGAATGGTTTGCGCTGACCAAAAGTTTAATTTTAACCTTCAGCTTTGAGAGTGGGTTTGATTTATTGGGTAAAGCGTTGCAAGGTATTCAGGAGGTTATCTTTGATACAACCAAACCATAGGTAGAATGTGCCTCACCAACATGGGATGCGCAGATGAGAGATATTATCAATTGCAAAAAGTTGACAGTTGAAGAAGGTGAAGAAAATCGAAGGAATATTACAATCCCTGAGTCTGAAGGACAACACGCAGTTTCTGGACCTTTCATTATGTCGCTAGGCATCACAAAGCCTATGAATATCCGACCAGTGAACATCGGATCTGAATAATAGCCGAAATTGGTGAAGATCGGAGATTATTGGGATGATGATATGGTGGGAAAATTTGCTGAGTTGTTGACTGAGTATTAGGAATTATTTCCTACAAAGTTATATGAGTTGAAAGGGATAATTGGAGAGCTTGGGGTCATGAAAATTACTTTGAAGCCTGATGCACGACCTGTGAAGCAGCATCCGTATAGATTGAACCCCAAATATAAGCAGAAAGTTAAGGAATAGTTGGACAAAATGGTTGCTGCGGGCATTATAGAACCAGTGGAGGAGTCAGATTGGGTGAGTCCTATGGTGGTACAGTATAAGAAGACTAACAGAGAAATAAGGATTTGCATGGATCTACACAAACTGAATGATTCCTATGTGCATGATTTGTTCCCAACCCCATTTTCTGATGAGATCCTCGACAATGTAGGAGGACAGGAAGCGTATTCATTAACAAATGGTTTCTCGGGATATCAAAAAATCAGAATCACACAAGAGGATAGAAGTAAAACAACCTTTGTGACATAATGGGGATGTTTTTAGTATACATTCATGCCATTTGGATTGAATAACGCGCCTGTTATCTTCTCGCGCGTTGTAGTAGCTGCTTTCAAGGAATATATCCACAAGTTATTGGAAGTCTACTTTGATGATTGTACTGTCTTTGGGTTGTTTAAAAATCATGTATCAAGTCTGCGCCTAATGTTGGATATTTGTAGAAAGTAACAGATCTCACTTAATCTAAATAAGTGCATATTTATGTACCATTCGAGATATTGCTAGGTCATATTGTCTGCTAGCAAGGATTGATGGGAGATCCCGTGAAGATCCCGATGATTGTTAATCTAGAAGTTCCTAAAAATTTCAAACAATTGCGCTCAATTTTGGGGCATACTAGATATTATCAAAATTTCATCCAAGGTTATGCGTTGATCACTGCGCCCATGGAGAAATTGCTCAAGAAGGTAGCATCATTCTGTTGGGATGAATAATTTCATAAGAGTTTTGAATTACTGAAGGAGAATATGGTCACTACGCCCATATTGGTCTTTCCAGATTGGTCGAAGGTATTCCATGTACATGTTGATGCCTCCTGCATCACGCTCGGAGCTATTTTAGCGCAACCAGGAGCTGGGGAGATCGATCGCCCTATTGCATTTGCAATTAGGAAGATATCAAGCGCGGAGTGTAATTATTCAACTACGAAGAGAGAAGTATTGGAGATGGTTTATGTGTTGTATAAATTTTTCCACTACATGTTAGGAGGCCACTTTAAGATGTTTACTAACCACTCTACTTTGAATTACTTGGTCAAGAAGCTTGTGTTTGGGGGGAAGATATGCAGGTGGTTGTTTTTGTTTCAAGAGTATGATTTTGAAGTTATTGTGAATCCTAGGAGACTGAATGCTTGGCTAGACCATCTGTCGCGCATTGAGAATGGGGAAGAGCTGACTACCTTGGAAGATGTTTTACCAAATGCGCAGTTATTTGCTATAAAGGTGGTTTATGATCATTTCCATGATATCATTTATTTCCTGACTACTGGATGTGTGCCCAAGGAGTATACATTTCAATAGAAGAAAAAGTTGGTTGCACACGCAGCTAACTTCACTCTCATTGTCGGTCAACTGTACAAGATGGTAGAGATGAGATCTTGCAAATTTGTGCATTATAATTTGAGTGATGAGATATCTTAGTTGAAGCTCGTGGAGGGGTTGTCGTAGGTCACTATGTATGGAAACCCATTGCGCAAAAGATCCTGCAAGTTGGTTTATCGCGGCCCGCACTGCACAATGATGCATATGCACATTGTCACACATGCAATGTATGCCAAAAGATAGGAAATCCATCATGAAGAGATGATATGCCCTTGCACCCATAGATGGAATTGTAAGCTTTTGACAAATGGGCCATAGATTTTGTTGGACCTAGTGACCCTTTCAGAAAGAAGATAGGTGCGCGCTACATAGTCATTGCGACAGATTATGTGACTAGGTGGGCTGAAGCTAAGCCGGTGAAGGATTGTAGTGTAGACACAGCTGGACACTTCATATTTGAGAACATTTTGACTCGGTTTGGATGCCCTAAGATTCTGATGAGCGATTGAGGTACGCACTTCGTGAATGAAACTATTGAACCTTTGACAGAAGAATTCTAGATTCATCATCAGAAGAGTACTCCATATCACCTACAGGTGAATGGTGCGGTAGAATCTTTCAATAAGATCTTAGATATTGTGCTCACTAAGGTTTGCACTGCTAACCAAAATTATTAGGATGTGTGCATACCTACAGTTCTTTGGGCATATAGAACCACATGCAAGAAGTTAACAAGAAAGACATCGTTCAGGATGGTGTATGGGTAAGAAGCTATGATGCCAATTTGTTCCAAGTCTGTGCATTGCAGCATTCACAAATATGGAAGAATGATTTCGCAGTTGTCCGTGCTAAAAGAGGATCGCTTTATTGAAAATTTCCATCAACAAGTGCAGAAGGCACACGAAAAGGCATGGCATGATAGGCATATTAGACAGAACCTTTTTAAGGAAGAATATTTGGTCTTGTTGTATGACAGCAATTTTGTGCGACACCCAGGGAAGTTCAAGATGCATTGGCTAGGACCATGTGTTGTTAAGGAGATCACTAACAAAGGTACGGTGCACCTGGGCACATTGAACGGAGACAATATTCCTGGGTATGTCAACGGAAGCCGATTGAAGCCATACAGGGATGACCCTCTCCCTAAGTGCACCAAATGACTATATGGCCAGAGAATTGGATCTGTGCAGAAGGGATGGCGGATGCATGGATAGGTGTGATGCACACGCGGTAGCTGCGTGTGGAGGTTCTCTGGGTCGTAAATGTGCTAGAATGTAGCCGTTGGAATAGTAAATCTGGATAAGAAAATATTCTTACCGTTTGGATGAGCATCTAAATTGTATTTAATGAGGATATTATGCTAGATTTGGAGTTGTTTTATCATTTATGGAGCTACATTAATTCACAAGAGATCGTTTAAGACACGCTTAATATATAAATATGATTGAAGGGGATGCATTAGTTCCCTTTGATTTTTGTGTTATTGTTGCAAGTTGAGCTATTTGATTTCTGAATTCTATTTGAATTGTATGTCTGGTATTGATCTGATGTTTGAGGAGGAGTTGCGCTATAGAGGTCTAGGTTACCTAATCCTGTCCAGTATGACGGTCACCAGACCAGGAGAGGAACCCACTGCGCAGGCCGATGATACCCCTATGTCAACTCATACCAAGAAGGGACAGACCTCAAGGTCCCATAAATCCCCTAGAGATAAAATCACTAAGTTGCACTCCATTGCGGTCAAGCGCCAAAAGAAGCCCATGGCAGATTTTCCTGAGACAATAGTGGAAGAAGAGGATGTGGTAGAAATTGCTCCTATCTCGCAGTTGCCTACATATGTCGCACCACGCAAAGCTTCGATGAAGAACCCGAAGGACCTTGACAAAGTGCGCTCTTATATCAATATGTTTTTGATCCCGGAGAATGTCCCTATGGAAAGCGATATGTTTGCCAAAGTTCCAATGCTGAAAATGGAGGATTGGGACCTTGCAGATCAGGAAAAATTTATAAAGCTTGCACCCCAGAGGTACTTAGACCAGGTTCCTTATGAGGGAGGAATAGTGCGCATTGAACCGAAGTGCTCAGTGTTGGGCCTACACAAATAAGGGTTGCTAACTTGTTACAAATTCCACACTTCGGGTGTAGCCCAATCAACGATATTTGTGTTCGGAAGTTTCTCGCACTGATTCATGACGATTTTTCATGGCTCGAGGAGTGCATACCAATCGATGTCATGATGATCCATCGGATCACCGGCTTGCCTAACCAAGGTGCGGACCCTGTGGAAGACTTTGGAGGCAAAGTCCAGGAAAAGAAGGTCGCTAAGAAAATTAAGAACGATTATCAGGTCACGCGCCATAGTCGCGGGTTTGTTGTAAGTGAGATTAATGACCCTGTTGTCTGATTTGGCACTCTCATTGATCCAGGTGGATATTGGTGGCCACGCACCTATTCCATTTGTACCCCCACCATCGGCTCTTTCAGTTTTTCACTTTAAACACAACTTACTATTTTTAGGAGGTTTTCAAGTCCTGAACTTCTAGAGCCGTTTTGAGGCCCTAAACGACGTTTTTGGGGAAAATCGAGAGCAATATGGGTGATAAAAAAAGGTTTCTCACTCAAAATTTGTAGTCCTCAGATATATCTTTCTAACAAGGTATTGAGCACGTTAAAATGAGATCGTAGGCCAAAGTTACATCCCTGGGAAGATTGATGTACCAATTTACCCAAACGAGGCCCTTAGTTTTGGTGCTTCATCTCCTAGGGTTAGGTTTTTGGATATTTAGGCTTTTTCAATGTTTCTCAACAATAAATAGGCCTTCAAGCCTCATTGTAACACAGTTCATAGGCCTGTAGCCGCCACATCTCTTATCATAGATAAGCTACCAGCACCCTAGCTAGTTTATTTCCATTATGTCTGAAAGCATATTTCAGTCATTTGTTATTATGAAATGAAGTTTTATTTCCACTGCATCTCTGTGTTTATGTCTATTTCTATATTTTATTGCATTCTTGCATAAATCTGGATCAGTGGTATCATAGCGATCTACTCTTTCTCTTTTTTTCTTTACATGTCCCCAACAAGGTTAGGGTATAAGGAGTTAGGGCTTGATCTGGTTGAACCCTTGCAAGATCATCCTCACAAACCCCGATGACCTCCCATGGAAGAAGAAAAGAGAGACGAGGGAGCAGGAGATTCTATCAAAATATTGCTCGAGGAGGCCCTTTATAAATAGAGGAACGCGATGATGGATAACTTTGCCCAGATCCTTCAATGGCTTCCCATCGGTGACACATCTACATTTAGTAGCCATTGTGGAGGCACCTCTCCTTTCAAGGTACAAGTCAACTTTGACACTCCTATATTTGAAGGCCAGCTAGATGCAGATGTTGTATATAGATGGTTCAATTTGCTGGAAGGGTATTTCTCAGTCCATAATTTCTCTGACGGAGAAAATATTATTTTTGCACTCCTCAAAGTTGCTCCCCATGTCAAAGACCGGTGGGAAAGCTATTGCGAACAAAAGTACAAGAGGAAACCCTCTCTGTTATTGGCCACACCCACTTGGAGTTCATTCCGAGATGACATCAAGGAACAATATTACCCTGTGGGGAGCTATGGAACAAGTACATCCAATCAACCATGTTGCGGCAGCAAAGGGATCAATATGTGCACGAACTGATGAATCTGTTCCATACCCTACACACAAATCTAGGTATTAAATATTCAAAGATACATTTGGTGCTCAAGTAAAGCATTTGTCTGCACACATACATTCAAGAGGAAATGTAGTTCCTCGACATTACATCGCTTGGCACGACATATCGCTATGCCGCCAAGATCAAGTAGAAATTTAAGCAGAAGAAGCGAGACTTTGGATCCGCAAATGCGAAGTCAGGGAAAGGCGCCCCCAAACCATAGAATAAGGGGCAAGGCCAAAGTAGGGAGACTCAGAAAAACATCACAATCCAAATAAGGCCTAAATGGGGAAGTGGTGGGAATTTCATAACAACCCCACTCATAGCACAAACGAGTGTCTTTCCAAACAGTCGTTGGTGGCCGAAATAAAGGCACCCAAATCAGATCCATGTTCTAATCCTGAGTCAGAACAAGAGAAGGGAAATGGCAAAGGGAAGAAGGTCATTGATGCGTATTCGAGTGCCATTGTTGCTACCACCAAGATCCAAGGGGAGGATCCCGAGGATCCAGAGGAGGGGGAGCGCCTCTTCCATTCATAGATATGGGTGAAGGGTTCTCCATTGCAATTCCTTGTTGATAGCAGAAGCCAAAATAACCTAATTTCGGCAGAGGTCGTGAAGTGGCTCAGACTACCAAACATAGCACACCCGTAGTCGTATACCATTGGGTGGCTTCACAAAGGAAGAGATCTCTGTGTTTGCCAACAGTGTCACCTTCCGTACAACATCAAGCCATTCACAGATGAGGTACGGTGTGATGTTGCTCCTCTTAATGTGTCTCATGTATTATTGGGCCAACCATACTTGTGGAGGCGACATGCTATGTATGAGTCTAGGCCTCATGGTATTATTATTACTTTGGGAAATAACTTGTACAAGATACTGGAGGTAGTATTGCCTCCTGCCATCTCTTTGACTACTGCAAAACAACGCAGTAAGATTGTTTCCCAAGCCAAGAAATTTATTTGCATTACCATTCGCTCACAAGGAAAGAAGAAGATTATGGCCATAACCTCGAAACAGGGCTCCCCTGCATGGCAATAACAGATGGACAAAGGCATGGAGGAATACGAGGACATTTTCTCCTCATCCACAGAGGTTCCTCTACACTTTCAAGTCAAGCACTCTATTGATCTGACCCCAAGCGTACCACTGCCTGATATTTCCATACATCATGCGACCACACAAATAGAATCCACACATGTACTGTCTAAGGATGATAAAGAAACCAAATTTATTGAACGCATCCAGCATTTCTACCCATGGGTTCATGACATTTTCGACAAATCCAATACTCAGTTCAGCAGAATTTGCCTCATCTCATGGAGGATCTCAATGCAATGGGGACCATTGCTTCATAAGGGGGGATGAATGATCTAGGTGGATATTGGTGGCCACCCACCTATTCCATTTGGACCCCCACCATAGGTTCTTTCAGTTTTTCACTTTCAACACAACTTCCTATTTTTAGCAGGCTTTCGAGTCTTAAACTTCCAGAGCCATTTTGAGGCCCCAAACAACATTGTTTGGGGAAAATGGGAGAAACATGGGTTTAATACTGATGTTTATAGCTCAAAATTTGTATTCCTCGGATAGATCTTTCTAACGAGGTATTGAGTGCGTCAAACGTAGATCGTATGCCAAAGTTATGTCCCCAGGAAGATTGATGTACCAATTTACCCAAACGTGGCTCACATTTTTGGCGCTTCATCTCCTAGGGTTAGGTTTTTGGATGTTTAGGGTTTTTCATTGTTTCTTAACAATAAATAGGCCTTCGAGCCTCATTTTAACACATTTCATAGGCCTGTAGCCACCACATATCTTCTCAGAGATAAGCTACCAACACCCTAGCTATTTTATTTCCATTATGTCTGTAAGCATATTTCAGTCATTTGTTATTAATGAAATGAAGTTTTATTTCCACTACATCTATGTGTTTATGTATATTTCTATATTTTATTGTGTTCATGCATAAATCTGGATCACTCATCCTAGCTGGAAAAATGATGAGGAAGTGCAGAATGAAGGAAGTCCTAACCCAAGTTATTGCGCTCGTTGGGCAGTGTGAGAAGCGTGTGCAATACAATTGGGCCCAATACTTCCGTAAATATTTCCTGGAGAATGTGCGCAAGGCACAAGAAGAAGGGAATCACTTTTATTACGCTTGGTTGTTGCTCCTAACATCACTCATCGGATGGAAGACACCAGAAGAAACACAGTTTCCCGATATCGAGCCCAACATGTGCGAAGCCACACACTACGCCACACTTTGGAACTCAAAGATTCCTGCACGAGTCACATAAAATAAAATATTTTGGGTCCTTTTTTACTCTACGATGTTCCAAGCAATTCATTCAAATCCTAGGTTGTCCCCAACTTTGTATGAACAATACAAGCTGATTACATATTTCAAGGCGACATTCTACAATGTACACATCCACACGAAAGGCGTTGTTGAGGGTATATGGTATGATTTTCCATACTTGGTTATATAATATGACTTATTGCGCATCATGTCTAGCTTGGTTGGAGTCGTGCACCATGGGAGGTGCATCCTCTTCAATTCAGAAGACTCCAACAAAGCCCAGAATAGGTAAACAACAAAAGGGTAAAGACACGGAAGCAGAGGCCACATCGACTACAACTTGTGAAACCATCAACTTAGAGAAAGAGACACCGCCTGAAAATAACAGTGTAGGTGCCAAGGAGACTGAAGCTCAGACTGCCAAGGAGATGACAACGCAGACCACCTAGGGGACTATGCATGGCTCTCAGGCCACAGGAGGTCCGCAAAAAAAGAGAAAAGGGTCCAAAGCTGTTGGCGAAGAAGACCTCACTTTGACAGAGGAAAAATTCAATGAAATTGCCAATATAGTGACATCCATAATAGATGACATGTGGAACGATATCAAGGTGTTGTACAAAGCTACACTCGAAGGAGTGCAGACGAGAATCTAAGAGCTAAATGTACAAGCGAGCCAGGATCAAGCAAGCATGCCTGCCACCAACGCGCAACCGATCAACATAGTGTTACCATCAACCGGGATAGCTGCCAAATCCAAATCCCCGCGCCTTCCATTAGAGTAGAGTCATCAACTCTAAGCGCGACATTTAGAGCATGTGGTGAGATCAATGTTGACCTGGCTATGCTGCCAGCAGGAAAGCTCCACATGATCCACAACATGATTGTGGATGAGTTGCAATACAGATAGGACTGAGCATACCACGCTGCAAATGAGTCACAAAAACAAGTATCCAACCTTTAGCACAAACATTAGACAACAGAGGAAGTGTGTCACGCAGCCAAGGCTCGGCGCGCCACCTTGGAAGCCAAAATTGATCAAGTATGAAATGATTTTCCAGCGGTCCCTGCCTCAACCGCACCTGCAAAAAAAATGGAAGGTTTGGTTGTTGTGCTACAGGAATCACGCGATGAAGTGCAGACTGTCCAAGCATAATTTGAACAACAAATTGCAGACTTGCAGTTGAAGCTGCAGTCGGAAACACCACGGGAGGTCAAAGCACAATGTGTTACAAAGGTCAAGGCAACGTCATATAGCATATCCGTTGGAGTCACAAAGTGTGGGAAATTGTTAGATGAAGCCATGGGTGTCTGGAGTTCGGTTCAAAATGACCCAATGGTGCAGCCGCTGCGTAATGAGTTGCGTGTGAAGGAATAACAGTTTGCAGACATCAGGATGGCGATGTCCACATTAGTGATGGCACAACGATTTTCCCGCCTTCAAGAGGGTCGAGCTATTCAAACAGAGACATAAGATATATGTCACTGCTAGTAGATTTTGGAAGCAAGGATGTTGTTGTGGGATGAGGAAGCTCTACAGTTGTCGTAGACTTTGGATGGTGCACTAAAGAGCCTTCAGAAAACACAACACGGCATCGATTTGGCTACTAAAGGGCTGATAACTGAAAAATTAGTGAAATAATCACAAGGAGTTGTTGCGCAGAGTTTCGAAGTGGTCTTGCCACTGAGAGCTCTATTGAAGCACTCAAAGCGAAGATGAAGGAGTCCACCCCATAGTGACTCGGGACGAGTCACGAGTTTGTGTTGGGGGGCTATTGGAGCGAGGTCCCCTGGGGTCAATTTTGATAAATTTTTGTATATGTTTTGTTGTGCGCGTTGCACGGAAGAGTCAAAGGGGCTTTAGGGCGGGTCAAAGTCCCTATTCAATGTAAATGGATTTTAAGGGAAAACTATGAGTCTCAAACCATTGTTTGAGACCGTGGTATTTCTATGCTAAGTTAGTATAAATATAGATAGATTGAGTCAAGTAGAGATATAATTGAATGATCATTGATGAATGTTTTGTAAGATTTTGATTTAAGTTTTGGTTTTGGGTACAAAGGCTCCTGCTAGCTGTGTGCACAGAGACCTAGTCCTGGCGGTGTGTGGACTTCGCTGGCTGGGTGCGCGGAAGGGTAAATGGTATTGAAAGTCTGAATGTCCAGGAATTGTTGGATCTCTTAATATAGAAGACTATTTTGGCTAAATCTGGATTGTCATGCGAATGTTGTGTGTTTATCTATTATTTTATTTGATATCGTAATATGTTTTGTGATTGCATATTTACTTATGATTATGATTAAATGCATCTGCACGAATGAATGAAGTATATTATACGTGAAGTACATTGTTGATGAATAGATATGTTGGAAGTGTATATGTTGGCTCAAGGGGTCCTGACCCAGGTTTGGAGGTTAAGGTTTGCCAACAAACCCCTATACTACTGGCCCTTTCGGCAATGACCTGTTTGCGTAGGCCAAAGTCTCACTCGAAGCAGTATGGGTGGGTGCTGGAACTAATGTTTCGCACTTCGAGAGAGAGAGCAGGTAAGTCGAACTGTTCAGCAACTAACAGATCTACACAGTCAAAGGTCGTTCGCAGGAATTTCAATGACTAACCCAAGTACAGCTCTACCAGATTAAATAACAGGCACGCATCCATGTGCGAACAGCTAAGTATAAGCATAAAATAGTATTTTCGCAACAGACTTAATCAGATTGCAGATATAGTTATCATAACATAGATAATTCACAGCTTGTAACAGAATCACATAATAACCATAACCAAAGAGATCAACAACATCAGATATCCATAATACTTCGCATATATTACTTATCAAAATGTCTCTTACATACCCCAAAACCCAACCTGCGCACACAGCAGCAGGGTCCGCACACAACAGGACTGAGGATCTCCGCGCACACATCCAGCAGGAGTCCTTTCCCCAAAAACCCAAAACAGATCTACCAATTCGAAATTCACACCAATATTAATCAAGTCTATCTTACAACTCAGA
Source organism: Pinus albicaulis (assembly GCA_034641835.2). Lineage (NCBI taxonomy): Eukaryota > Viridiplantae > Streptophyta > Pinopsida > Pinales > Pinaceae > Pinus > Pinus albicaulis. The sequence goes on from JAXQQM020066974.1 coordinate 39,218, forward strand.
ATGGTTCAACTAGTTATACTACCTTAGCCTACGCATCCAATGGTCCGCAAACTATGGTTTGCAGACTCTTGGTCTACACTTGACCCACTTACAATGCATTAGGGGCTTTGACTCACCCCAAAACCCCTGTGTTAGACTAAATATAATAAAAAATATACAAAAATAGACCAGATTCGCAGCTCTTGTAGGAGACCCTGTTCAACAGTCCCCCAACACAATCTTGTGACTCGTCCCAAGTCACTGTGGTGGTGGGGTCTCCACCTGTGCATGCAGTGCATTGACATTTGCGACCAACGGGGTCAGCACTTCTTGACTTTGAGCAGCAGCACTTTGCGCAAAATCTACAAGCTTTTGTGAGTTCAGTTCCTCTGTCGTAGCCGTGACACTCTCTAGTGTTTGGTTCAGTCGCTTCACAACACTATCAACATCCTGGCAACGCAGTGGAGGCGGAAAATAGCCCAAGGCTTCAAGCATTCTCCCGATAACATGCTTCTTACGGTGGAAGTCCCCTTAATCTCATCTTGGAGGGTGTTGCGGTACGAAATCGTTGCCAGCGTTGTGCGGGGACCAAGGTAGGTAATGTAGTCTCGATCTGCTCGAAATGCTCGAAGAATTCCTCATCGCGCAGATCTGATTGATTTTAGGAGGACCAATCGGCTGGATGTCGACCCAAAGCTACATGGTTTCCTCAAGTAAATGGGCACACGAGGTATCTGTAATGGTGTGGAAATGTGGTCACTAGCGCAGCGTCTTGGGCTTGTACCTTCGGGGGCGTTTCGGGGCAATTTGGCTTGTGGGTCAGGGTTGTGCTCTAACGCGGTGTCTGCCGACACCGCATTTCCATCTGGGAAGCAGCAATCTTTCGACCAATCTTTCTACTTCAGCCGGGGGGGTGGCTGTGGCCAGGATTTCTATTGTAACCTCTGTGTAGAGTTGGTGGATCACTGTTTCAAGCTCCGCCTGCTGCGAGACAGTGAGGAGCACTTCTGCGTTCTATTAGGCAATGGTCTGCTCAGCCACACCGAGATGTTGGTGTACTTTCTGGTCTTGATGGTGGATCTCCTGGAACACGACGGTATGGAGGCCCTGTAATGCCTCGTGGGGTAGCTTGGCTAGATCCGACTATATCCCTGTACCTTCTTGGAGTTGGATTCCTATAAGGGCAGCAATAGGTAAAGAAGAAAGACGACTGTATTTTGTAGCTAATATTGCCGCTTCTTGGTCTGAGGAGTCGAGTCACACGGGCCACGTTGGTCTGTATCGTGTACGTAACTGGCGCAAGGTCGGCTCTTCTGGGATGGCCGCCCGTCGCGGCCTTCTGGTGCTCCTCTAAAGCGACCCATTTTTCTTTTGTGGCCAGTGTGATGGCATCTACGATTTGTTTGAGATCTCCATCCCTAAATGTAACTGTCTCATCTCTCTCCTTCCGCTAGGCGTGCTGCTTCTTTTGGGGTCCCTTGAGAGGCTCACCTGTTCACTTCGTACCTCCGAAGTTCACTTCCTTCGTGCTTATTTGTGAATCAACCTGGGTTTCGGCTTCAATGTTCTTCGTGGTGGTCTGCGCTGGCTGTGTCCTTTTTCGTGGTTGCGTCCAAGTCTTTCCCTATGCTTCCCATCTCCTTGATGATAACAGGTGGGGGTACCTGCGTCGTGCTAGTACCAGCGGTGCCCCTTGCGCTGGTGTCAAAGCCTATCTTCCAGGCGAGAGGCCATAGCGCAATTACATTGTCAATTTCCTCATCTACTACCATATAAGGAAGTGACGTCCAAGTTTTATCCTTATGGCTGTGGATCTGAATGTTGTTCGTGGTAACCTGGAATGTTGCGATACTCTTGTATTTGTCATATACTGTGGGGGACAACCGAGGTCAAGAATTGATGGCTGCCGCCATGCTACTCTGGAAGAGGACCCAGAAGACTTGGTTATCTTCTATGCGTTACGCGTCCTTGGAATCCCACAAATGGGCATACCTGGCCCCTTTGCACATATCTGGAGTGAGTTCAGGAAGGACCGACTCTATAGAGGATTCCCAAGCAACGAGGGCTATGAGAAATTGTAGCCAGGCATAGCAGAAGGCTTTTCCCTGCTCCTGCGATTCAAGGACGTTGGCTAAGAATTCGCCGCATAATTATTGGGCCCAATTGAGGCAGACCCCTCTGCATATTGACCGGCTAGCCGAATGACATAGGCAGGGACGGTGGCAACCTGGCACTTTCGCATTAGCTTGCAAGCTAGCAATATGGTACCCATCTGCGTAGCTAGGTCGCTGTTGGATTTTATGACAAAGCCCTGCGTATTTCTTTGCACATGGTAGGTCTTCCGCATATATTCAGCGGTGTCCCCTTCATATTTCTTTCCCACATGCTCCAGAGGGTTTGGCCCTTTCATGGGAAGGCCCGTGATTCTGTGGACTAATGCAGCATCTATGGGGACCCTATCTTGAATCAAAAGACAACCATTATAAATTAGGGCAAGTAGTTGTCGAGCCAGTCGATCCATGACACTGTAATGGCCAAAGTGGGGCATACGCAGCAGGTTGAGAGCCTGGATCTAGCCAGACCACTTACCCAGCGCTGAGGAACGACTGTGACCCCATCATCTGCGTAAATTGTGTTGAAGTACAACGCAGCGGTCAGCTCAGGGAAGGCTTCGTAATTTTCCAAGTCGTGATCATTGAACTTAACTTCATGGACCTTTCCGCAGGGGTCACTTAAGAGAGGGACTTCTCCCGGGGTTAGCGACGTCTGTAGATAGGTAACTAGGCCATCAAGGTTCTTTGGTGTGTGCGTCAAGGGCCTGTGCGAGTGGATGAATGGAGGTAACCAGTAGATTGGATTGGCAGGAAGGGCTTCCTCCTGTGTAGCCCGAGCCTGAGGCGTTACTCGCGGGGACCTAGCATGCCTTAGGGAGGTCCTAGGATTCCTTGAAGCCCATTTTGCAGCTTTGGGGGGCTTCCCTGATCCTTGTGCCTGTTATTTTCCCTTCCTTGTGACCGGTGTAGAGAGCACTTATTCATCCTCATACCCAATCTCCATTACTTCCTCACTTTCTGGTTTTGTAGGTGTCTAGGGTTCAACAGGGTTCATGGTCGTCATCCTAGCATGGAAAATGAATCCCAACTCTGGGTGGCTACTGTTAGAAGGAGTGGGCCAATCAAAAATGAAAGGGACAGTGCAGACCCATAAAATCTTATAGCTCAAGTTCGCTCTCGACAAAGATGATAAGTACATGTTATGCAAGTGAGATGGAATCCTATTCTGAGCTATCCTACCATTTTTATAGTACCTACGGTCATCCAACGGTAGGGTAAACTTCACCTGGAACTTACCATCAGATAAACGGTAAAAAATCCTCAAAATCTGCCCCATTAAATGTCAAGGGGGCACGCCTTCCAATGGTAACTTTCGTTGTTTACCAGATGTTATTGTGCCAATGGCTAGTTTTTGCACCTCCCATGCGCTCAGCATACCTACTACGCTTAGGTCAAACACCTGTGCCTCCTTCGCATCCTCCCCCAACACATGCGTGTTTCGTAGGCATTTCAAATCCAAAGACATGTTTTCCTGACATATGTCATCCCAACAAAACCGGACCTCCTGCGTAAGCAAGTCTTTCAAAGGCGCTATAATTCGCGCATACTCCCAAACAAACTTTCGGTAGTAACCTGCGTGGTCGAGGATTGAACGTAGTTGTTTCCTTGTTGTAAGAGGTTCCGTGTATTTTATAACTCTGTTTCCTATATCCACACCCTCGATTCCACCCAACGTGAGGTGCGTATCCATGCTACCCACTCGCAGCCTGAGCGATCTGATAACTGTGCGCATCTCATTCAATTCTGATTACGGATCATCTTTACCTTCCTTTGGGGCTAGGATGCGGCAGTTGACCCACGTTTCCCATGTGGGCACTTCTAGTGTGACATACATGTGCGACTCACCCCATACTACAGTTTCAATGTCTTGGAGGGCTGCGTTAAGCGCCTCTGTCCTGCCTATTAACCCAAATGTTCCCATGAATTCTTCCTTCAATGTCCCCCAATGATGGGTGTGCTGGTGTAGCTCTACATCTAAGTACCATGCAGAGGGAAGTGGTCCCAGGGCATGAATAAACAGATGAACCCACTCTTTGGTAGTCCTGTCACACCACTGTTCTTCCCACGCGGACAAATATTCGCGTGGATCTTTCGATCCAAGGAATGTCTTGATTCGTACGTTAGATGGGGCCTCAAATCGTAGGATCATCATAGCCCGACATTCCTCCCAATCCTGGAATCCTTCCCTATGCGTGTCCCACCACTACGCAGGTACTCCAGGCATGGCTAGCTTAAGGGCCCACAGCTTTCGTCCTTTGGGAACCTCAGCTTCGAATGTTTGTAAAAATTCCTTAATATTACTAGAGCCATCAAAATAAGGTAGATCTCTTACCTCTGAGGACACGTAGCGGAGGTCCTTTGTGACTCGAAGACACCGCAGTGCAGAGATACCATGTAGTTGATTTTTCCAATTTTCTATCTCCCCATCGGAGTCGAAGATGCATTCACTGTCCTTTTCCCAGCAGAGTATTCCATCCGTCGTGGGGTTGATCCCATCTTCATACCATGCAGTCAACTTATAAATGTGATCCACCTCCTCGTCACTGCGCACCGGCTCTGTGTATTGTTCACCTTCCGCAAGATCTAATGGTACTATCACCCTTGTACCGTCATTCTCAAACACCATGCTTCTCTTCTTTAGGTTGATGATAAAACCCTTATCTATGGCCTAATCCAACCCCCAAGAGAAAAGAAGGGTAGGAATCCCTGTATTCTTCATATTTGAATTAATTCAAAATCCAGCCCGAGCCCTTGACCCTCGCGATATCTACCATATATACCATAATTCTCAACAGCCTCACCAAGGGTATGATCTTCTGTTGATTAGCCATGCACAGCTAGATAGTGGACCATTCCAACTTTGGTTTACCCATTCGTTGCCAAGTTTTTTTAGGTAATACATTTGCATCCGACCCTAGGTCCAAAATAACCTAATCCATTTCGTAGTCACCGATCTGTGCTGTCAACCACATTTCCTTACCGGTGCGTTTCTTATATCTGCATAGTTTTTACACATCCCTAATTTTTAGGAGTAGGTTAGGTCATGTTGCGCAGCTATCTATTAATGTCTGAAGATTCTCTACAGCTTTTGGGTTGCGCAGTAACTTAATACATGCCTGCAAGAAGGGTCTGACCTCCTCATTTTCCTTAAGGTTCACAGGTGGCCAAGAAGTAGGTTTCTCTGCCTCCGCAAAATTCTTGTGAGCTACGATAAATGTTTCTTTTTCCCTATTCACGTCCAAACTCTCTTGTTTTCCAACCGCTTTATGGATCAGAGAGTTAGTCATAGCCTTTTCTTCAGGTCCTCCGGTAGCCCTTCCATTGCGTGTTACCACATTTACGCTTGGATCTTTGTCTCACAGCTCAGCCTTAACCCTCTGCATATTTTGTGTAGGTGTTGGTTTCTTCTCCTACATCCTTGCTATTAAGATTGGACAGTCTTCAATCGCATTGTGCAACTATCTGCAATATCGGCAGGACTGTCTTGTAGGGTTCGAACAATCCCTTGCAAAGTGCCCTACTTCTCCATAGTTATAACATATCAGTTGCCCTCGAACCTGACCTGCGCTTCCACCTCGACCTCCTACTCTACCCCTAGCCGGGGAGCCGCCTATGCTTGCAGGAAATCTTGGTGACGCAGGATCCGTTTGTACCCTATATAAGTTTCCCCGATCTATCATCAGATCATAAGTACGAAATTTCTTCTCATCATGTCCTACTGACCGACAAAACCTACACCATTGTTGCTTCAGTTCTGGGACATACGCACCTAGGCGGGGGCAATGGTTTGTATCGTGCAGGCCGGCTATGCGACAATCATCGCACCACAACATGGGTCCGCTTGAGCCTGGACGCAACAGACTAGGTCCTCTTGCCTACATATAGTTTGTTAATAGAGGGAAGTTATCCTTGGTGTGACCATTCGTCCTGCATCGTATGCACCATTTTTCGGGGCTAGCTTCGGCTCCTCATTCCTTTCGCAGGTTTTGGATCTCTATGTGCATTGCTTCCAATTGTCCTTAGATATGTTGGACGCCCAACTGGGTATCATCCCTGGGCGCAACTTCTAGCTTCATCGTGACCTCCAAGGCTTTTTCTTGCAATTCGAAAGTTTGGTGACCCATAGGTATGCACAGGTGAGGCAATAACATGGCGATGAACCATTCTGTGTGCTGTCTATCATCATACTGAAATCATCCTTCTCTGATTACCTTCTTCAGTCGTTGATTGACCTCCCACACAAACTCAGCAGGCCCTTGCTTGAAATCCTTTAGATCCACTACTATTTGATAGTAGGCCTTTGGCTTCTTGAACTGTTGTTTCAATGCGTCCTTAATCTCATCAATGGTCGCGTTAGCATGTTGGCCGATGTACCCCATGTACCAGTCCAAGGCTCTTCCTTCAAAGGCAAGGGACAGCTGCGCCCTTTTCACCACATCACTAGCTATGTTCTACGTAGTCCATACCGATCCTGCGACAAACTAGAATTGCTCCATATCTTCATCTCCTACACCCTTAAAGGTAGGTAACTTCATATGCCTAGCAACGTCATCTTCTGGTGGCGGTGGCGGAGGTGTAGGTGAATTCTTACCCCTATGCTGGTTTGAGAGTGGTGTGGCTGGAGGGCTTTGCGCAGCCGCTTCCCTCACTGGACTGTAGACCGATCTATCTCCTTCTTGGTTGGTCCGATAGAATTTTCCACTTCGTGCTGTGCTCCCGTCCAGATCAGAGGTCATTCATTCGATGTGGCTACACAGAATACTCTTTCCGCACAGTAATATTTTAATCAGCAACGATAAGGTCCTTAAAAATTTACCCCAGAAACCCCTGAAGAATATTTTCTCTGCTTAAGAGTAGGAGACGAACTGATCGATGGAAAATTCTATTATGAATCCTCCTAGTACACTATCCACCCAATGATCTATTGTGCGAGTGATGGTGTTATCATTTTTTTCGAGCTGTTTGATCAACTCAGGGGTACACTGCGTAACTCACTTGTCCTTCCAACACTTCTGAAATTTGACCAACCTTACGAGCCACTCCTGGAGCTCGATCGCAATAGTTACAAAGAAGATCTCGTAGATCTCTTTGAAAATATACTTATTCTTCCACTCTTCGGTGGTCAACTTCGTACTGCAGTTTTCTTTTACTGCAAATTCCTGAACTTGTTGTTCAAACCATTGATCAATTCTTTACTTTCAGGTTTCCAATACGGCCTTGGCATTATCCCATCCCTCTCTCAAAATTATCCTGGTCCCGGCAACGAAACCATTTGTTGGCTAGAGGGGTCCTGACCTAGGTTTGGAGGTTAAGGTTTGCCAACAAACCCCTATACTACTGGCCCTTTCGGTAGTGACTTGCTTGCGCAGGCCAAAGTCTCACTCGAAGCGGTATGGGTGGGTGCTGGAACTAGGTTTCCACACCCCGAGAGAGAGAGAAAGTAAGTCGGACCATTCGGTAACTAACAGATCTATGCAATCATAGGTCGTTCGCAGGACTTTCAATGACTAACCTGAGTACATCTCTACCAGATTAAATAATAGGCACGCATCCACGTGCAGACAACTAAGTATAAGCATAAAACAATATTTTCACAACAAATTTAATCAGATTGCAAATACAGTTATCATAACATAGATAATTCACAGCTCGTAACAGAATCACATAATAACCATAACCAAAGAGATCAACAACATCAGATATCCACAATACTTCACATATATTACTTATCAAAACGTCTCTTACATACCCCAAAACCCAACTTGCACACACTGTAGTAGGGTTCGCACACAACAGGACTGAGGATCTCCGCACACATAGCCAGCAGGAGTCCTTTCCCCAAAAACCCAAAACAGATCTACCAATTTGCAATTCGCACCAATCTTAGTTCAAGTCTATCTTCCGACTCAAAATGGTCAACTACTTATACTACTTTAGCCTACGCATCCAATGGTCTGCAAACTCTTGCTCTACCCTTGACCCACTTACAATGCATTAGGGGCTTTGACCCACCCCAAACCCCTGCGTTAGACTAAATATAATAAAAAATATACAAAAATAGACCAGATTCGTAGCTCTTGTAGGAGACCCTGTTCCAACAGTATATGTTTACTGTGCGCAAATATATATATATATATATATATATATGTGTGTGTGTGTGTGTGTGTGTGTGTGTGTGTGTGAATTGTTATAAGTTTTTTTAGGGCCACCAAATTAAATTCTTCCTCAAGGTGCGGAAACCTGGTTCTAGCACACCCCCATACTGCTTCGGGTGAGACTTTGATCTGCGCAAGCAGGTCATTGCCAAAAGGGCCAGTAGTTGGAGGGTTTGTTGGTTGCACAATAAATCTAAACCTGGGTCAGGACCCCTGAAGGCAACAATATTAAAATGTGGTTAATGCATTTGGTTGGATGGAGGTATATTATATTGTATGGTTTATATATATATAGTAACCAATGTGCCTGTCAAGATATGGTTTTAACAAATAATGTTTATATTTGGCCATACATTCCATTTATATTATATGGTTACAACGGAGGGGTCGCAACCTCTGTGAGCTTGATCCCGAGGCTGCAAATACCCACGCTGTGTATACAAAAGGAATTTCCATTGCAACAGATGCATTGGAGTATGAAATTTTATAGCGCTAAGCATTTTTGTGCTCGTTTATGCTTACATTTTTGTAAACAAAGTGCTTTAGAGCTTGATTTTGCAGCAATCGAAAGGATGTTTTTGGTGGCATTTTGGAGGCCACTTCTTGGTAGCAGAGATTTCATTTGTAATAATATTTTGGAGGCATTTTTATTATTTGTAATTGTAATTTTTGTAGAATAATAAAGAGGCCACTCCCTTGGAGGCATGATCTAGAGACGTATTCCACACTAGATGAACTCTAGTATCAATTGGTTTTGTTCCTATATTCTTCTTGTCTCGATATCACATATTCATTTAAGTTGTAGATTCTTTAAGTCCTTTAAATTCATTAATTACACACTTTAAGCTGGTTTAGTTTAATCATACACACTTGAAATTTTTTACAAGCCAAGTCACTTTAAAAATCCTGATCAATTCATAAACTCTTTGTCCTTTTGTTTTTCTAAAATTATGCCACTTAAATGCTTTTTCTTCTTCATATCACATACAGTAGAATTAGTTCATATCAAGTCCCTTAAACTCTTCTCAATTTGCAACTTGCTTCTTCTCTTTAGGGAATCTTCTTGACCATTGAATCTCTCACCAACACAATGCATATCCCTCCATATTTAGTAGAGAGATAAATATTATGTATTAATGAACCCATAACCACTTTAATAGACTTCTAGATGTCTCAACCAAATACTCATCAATTAATTTCCACTTAAGTATCATATTCCATTATCTTCCCTTTAGCTTTGATTTTCCAAGGAATTTTGGAAGTATGAGGGTGATTTCCTATTTAAGAGTCTTCTCGAGGTCTGTCCCAAGACTCTCTTCTTTATCCTTTTATCCTTTGAGAGTTTCCTCTCATTGAAATTCAAGTTTGAGGGGAAACACTTGAAACAAAACCTATAAAGGTTTTGTAATACCTTCTACGCATGTTTCCAAATTTATGAATCTATGTTCACATTCAACGAACCCTTGGTTTTCTACCAGCACAATTTAACTCGGAGCATGACCAAGGATAATTCCAAGTAACAATGTCTCTTCACTTTTCGAATGTCAAAGTTAATATCACAAGAACTTCACTCTATTACTATGTTGATCCATTTTTTAGTGGGCAAGCTGAAATGATCCAATGTATCCACACCAGATATTTTGTTAAACAAAATTTAACTATATCCAATGAATATTACAACTTAGAATTTTTCCCTTATTATGTGTATAACAAAATAAGAAACAAACAATCAATCTTAAAAACATTTAATCACACTAGAAATATATATTTCTAAAGAGAACCCTCATGGGGAATAAAGTCAGTTTATTATGAAAATTTTAGAGAATATTTATTAATAAGTATTTACGATAGTAAAGTTGCATAACCTTTGGAATTCAACGTACATGGGATTGTGTTTCACAATGTCTAGTACTCTTGGTAAACAAAGCTAATGCTTTTGCTTTCCATAAAAAACTTCTTTTTTTTTCTAGAAATACAAACCCTTAAGTCATTGTGATCCTTTAATTGACTTCCATATCCAAATCATCAAATCTCCACCCTTCCCATACACCTTTTTCTTCCTATAGTATTCCTTCATATGCACCATGTTTAAGAGTTGGTTAAATCGATTGATTGCTCTCATATCCCTCTAGTTATCAAATAGTTCAATTTTCTTTTATTAACTTACCCTAGTTGTCTAGTCAACTCATCATGATCATCAAATTCAACATGGACATTCCTTCCTTGCTAAAATTTGTCCAAGTATCACAAATTTATTTAGAAGGATAATATCCATCCTTCAGTCCATGCATTCATTGAATTTGAGTACAAATCCCTGCTTGGTCATCAACATATGTGCACTAGTCAACATGCTAGTTAGTTGCATTCATCATCAATCTTCTTTTGGTTGATGCTTCTTTGTTACTAAGTTGACTTGGTTCATTCAAATTTATTAGTGGAACAAATATCCATTGTTATACACTTCTTGTAGTTGATCCAGTTCACATCAACATTCTTACCACAAGCTAAAGAACTTTTGTGGGCATAAAAACGAGACCATTGTCAGTGTTTATATTTGAATGAGGGAGAATGCAACGAGAGTTTCCCCAAATATAGAATGAAAATTTTTAAGGAATGTCTTCCTTCATACATTGCGACTTTGTGCGATCACAGTTCTAGAGGTAATTGTGGTAATACTATTGGAGAAGGTGAAAAATAACAACACTAGTAAGCATATGTTATGGTTTTGTAGTTTGGCATAGTGAACTTGTTGAGTGGGCCTAAATCTTTGTAGTGCACTTCTTCCTACCACTATCATTTGGAAGCTTTCAATGTTGCTTCATTAGGTCGTCAAGTTCCACCCAACATGGAAATCAATTAGAACTGAAATTTTGTATCTCATATGGGAAAGAATGAATGAATTCATATTTCATAAAAAATCTAGTAGCAAACACACCCTTTTTCTAGTAACGAATCTTGTAAGAATCTAACACCAATTTAAATCATGATCTAAGTTTTGTGCATGGTAGATCAATGACATTGGGGATTTTCCCCAATTCTAAATCGGCCCATATCTTCCAAAATTCAACGAGAGTTTTGAATTAATAAGAAATTTTAATTCACGCATTATTGGATTTTGACAACCAAAGGCAGGATTGATATATGATTATAGGATTCCATTTTATAATGCTTAACATTGCAATTATTTTTCTTGGAATAATGATGCTCTAATTTGTGCCACCTTTCATTTACATTTTTAGATGCATGTTTGCAAGTGGAGGTGGAATTATTGCATTGACACTATTGATCTAAATTTATGAAGGGGAAAAAATGAAATACAAATTTAAAACCAAAACACAAAGATACAGTGAAACTTGAGTTTAATTAATAAATGGAAAATGTTGAAATTATATACATGCAGAATGAAAGCAAACTAGCTCAAATAGTGGTAGCTTATCTCTAAGAAGAGATGTGACTATTATGCGCCTTCTTGAATTGTGTTACAATGAGGCACAAAGGCATTTTTATTATGAAGAAGCAATGGAAAACCCTAAACATCCAAAAACCCATCCCTAGGAGATGAAGCACCAAAGGCTTATGGGTCGTGATGGGTTAAGTTGGAACGTTAGCTTCCAAGGGTTGTAACTTTGGCATACGATATTCGTTTTGCGCACACGATATCACACTGGAAATGTCTACCTTAGGAGTACAACTTTCGAATGTTGATAACAATCTATTACTGATGTTCCCAAAATACTTTGTTTAGGGCCTCAAAATGGCTCTAGAAGTTCACGACCTGAAAACTGCCAAAAATAGAAAAATACCAAAATAAGAAAATTGTGCTTTGAGCCAGTATAATAGGTGGGTTGCCACCGATATCCACCTAAATCAACTATTTACTTGAGTTTTGGAGTGATTCTCTTTGTATAAGGAAATATAATACCTCAAGCATCAAATTCCTTAGTTGCTCAAGTTGGAACAATAGGTTAAGCATGTTCATCACACCCTTGGATCTTCAAGAGATACCTAGTTAATAGATGACAATTAACTATGGTTTGATTAAGTTGTCAATTGGGAATTTCACTAGTTGGGTAGTTAGACGAAAGTAATGGACTAATGCTCAAAACAAAGTAGAGTTCAAGGAATATATTATGCGCCCTCACCAATCTATGTGGACCTCATCTTTCTTACATCAAGGGAGATGGTCACATCTTGGTGCTATATAAGATGGCCTAACGGGTTGATATAAACAACATGAATGTGATATGTTTTGTGTATGGAGACCTTTTAGCTTCTTGAACTTCAATTTATCTTAAGTTATTCTTAGTTAGGTTTGATTATTGTAATGGTGTCTTTACACACCACTTATTTTGCAATAATTAGTTTTCTCATCTACCTAATCCCTTGGTTCTCCAACATGGTATTAGAGTCGATGGTTGAAGAACTAGCGAAGAGATTTTATTTCATACAAGAGGGATTCATTATCTTAATATTGTTTGGAAAAAGTTTGAGACTTTGTTTGATAAAACCAAAGAAAGGTCGGTTATGAATATTGAGCAAGAGTTAATCTCTCTAAATCCTCTCTCTTTTGAAAGAATTAAAGATTACTCAGCTCACATGAAGGAACTTCGAGTGAAACTAGACGAATGCATAATTTTTTTCCCAAAGAAAGATAATCAGCTCATAACTTTGATCTTGATGAATCTAAAGACAACCTATGACATTATTTGTTTGACACTTACACACTAGTTGGACTTATAGAAAGGATGACAACAAGTATTGCTCTTTTGATTCTTTTTATGGTCCACTAATTAGGCCACATGAAAATTTATTTGATGAAGGGAAACTTGAGGTCAAGTGGCAAGCCCAATTGTTGGAGGGAAAATGTTGATATAATTATGAAGAAAGATACCAAAAATGCAGTCTAGAGAAAGAACGTGATTGAATATACCTAATGGTTAAGAATAACATGACAATCATTTTCAAGTAATAAAAGCATAAGGAAAAAGACCTGTGATTGTTGGAAATTGGGATACATGGAGAAGGTTTACTGCCAGAAAACCTAAGACCTAATGGAGAAAGTGAAAAATATTGAAGGAGATGTGTCAACTAGAAGATTGATTGATCTACAACACCAAAATTTACAAGATAAGGAAAATAATTATGCATTTCCATCGATGCTTTTCATCCCTTGAATGCTTACACTTCTAAGAATGAGTGGATAGTTGACTTTGGTTTCACCCATCATATGGATAAACATGCTTCTCTCTTTTATTCACTAATTGAAGTTATTAAAAAGGTAAATCTTTGTAATATATGAGTATGTGCTTATTCTTGCTATCTATGGCAAGATTGAATGTCAAAATGGTGCGATCATGTTTTGTATCATATACCTAGTTTGAGTGCCAATTTTTTCTCTATACCCTCACTAACATAGACTGCTAAGAAGGTAGAATTTTGGCTAGATTGGTTTGATGTGAAGGTAATTCCATATAAATTTCGTGGATTTCCCAAGAAATATCTAGTTCCAACTGCACTCATAACTTAGACTAATGGACATAAGACAATTCAACATGAAAAACTTGGATCGTTGAATTTTTGAAGGTAGAAATTGGTGGTGAAACATAACATGATTACCGAACTACCTAAACTTGTTACCCCTAGTGGAATATGTGAACAATATATGCCTAGCAAGCATCATCATTCTACTTTTGAAATAAGTAAGGATTGGAGAGCAAAGACTTGGATAGAACATGTTTTTATTGACCTATGCTCCCTAAAAAACCATCATTATATAGTGCAAGGTTAGTTCCAAACTTCATTAATGAATCTTATAGGTGTACTTGGGTATATTTCTTAAAGAATAAATGCCATATATTTAGGGCATCCACCAAAAATAAACGTGGTACACCCATGAAATGCTTAAGATCATGCAATGAAGGAGAATATAGGGCAAGGATTTTGAAAGGTACTTTCCACCAAATGGTATTTCTTGGCAGAGATATGTACCTTACACACCTTAGTAGAATGACATCACATAAAAGGAAAACTAGAGTTGGATAAAAATGGAAAGTTGTTTGCTTTGGGCCAAAGCTTTGTCAACTACGTTATGGGTTGACATTGTCTATTGTTCAAAATATTTGTTAAATTTGATTTCGACTAAAATTGTATATGATCTAAATATACTTAAGGAATGGAGTAGGATAAAATCTCAGTGGGACATCTTCAAACCTTTGGATGCATAACATGGGCTAACATCCTATTTGATAGAATAAGGAAACGTGATGTGAAGAATCTTGCTTGTATCATGATGTGCTTATACTTTGAAGAATCAAAGGCCTATATGGTGTTTAACCTTGTTAAACATGTGATTACCTACAAAACAGATGTTGTATTCAATGAGAAGACCTCAAGTATTAATCTATTGAATCCCTTTTCCAGTGCATTTAGTAGTGATCCTTTGGAAATTCTACATACTTTTGGATCGACTAACTATTTCACAGAACTATCCACTACACATTTGACTTCTTTACTTAAATTGACTTGTAGTGGACCATCCACAACATAATTGAAAACAAGTTTTGGAATCCCTATCAATGCAATAATAGAGATCTTGTTACAATACTCTTTCAACAAAAGGGAGTTGTCTTCTTAAGTTAGAAACTAAGACAACTTAAGCTATTGGTATTGATGCAAGAGATATTAAAGACTCAAGAAAAACAAGAAGTCAAAAACAATTTGGCATTGTTGTTATAATGGCATATGGTGCTACAACTATGAAATCAAAATGCATATGCAAAGGCACATGGTCGACCCAAATGGGAGAATGCTATAGTTGTTAAGTATCATTCCTTTGTGAAGAATGACACATGGGATGTAGTTCCTTGATCACAAGGAAATAGTATTATGAGGTATTGATGGGTATAGAAGACCAAATTTATCTTTAAATGATTTGGTGAAAGAAATAAAGCTTACTTGGTAGTGAAAGGTTTTTCTTAATTGGTAGTGAAAGGTTTTTCTTAACAAGAAGGCATTGACTAGACTAAAATCTTGCTCCTATTTCCAAGATGAACTTTGTTCGATTGATTATTTTACATGATTCTCATTTTGGATGGGAGGTATATTAGATGGATGTCAAAAGTGATTTTCTACAATTATCTCATTAAAGAGATTTATATTGAGCAAACCCCTTGATTAAGAAGGAAAAAAATGTAGTTATCAACTGAAGAAATCCGTGTATGGTTTAAAACAATCCCCCAAGATATGTACGAGAAGACTGGTAATGTTTTCCTTAATCTTGGTTTCAAATGTTGTGAATTTGATCCTAATGTCTATGTATCACATATTGATGATTAAACATTAATTATTTCATTATATGTGGATGACTTGGTCATCATTGGAGGCAATTTTTACTTGATTTTGAGGTTGCAAAAACAATTTGTAACTGCATTTGAGATCACTGACCTTGGTTTGCTACATTTATTTTTGGGCATCCAAATGTTACAAATGGATGATAATATCTTTATTTCTTGACCTAAACATGTGTTGAACCTTCTATAATTTTTTATAATGGAAGATTATAAGCCATGTGCTATACCTTCTCCATTGGGAGTGAATCTAACCTAGGAGTGTGATTCTTTGAAAATTAATGTTACACATAATCAACAACTTCTTGGTAGTTTTTTCTATTTAACTAAAATTCAACTTGATATTTATTCATCTTTAGTGTGTTTTATTTGTTTATGCAAGATCGACAAGAAATTCATCGCAAGGATAAACAAGGAATTGTTTGTTATATCAAGGCACTTAGCAACAAAGAGTACCAATTACTCATTACACTAGCTCAAATTTGACTAGAGATGGAAATCATACGAAGTCTACATTTAGCTATGTTATCGTCTTGGTTTTGGACTCATAGTTTAATCTAGTAAAAAACATAAGGTTGTCTCTCTTTCAAACATAGAAGAAGAATATCATGGTGCAATGCATGTTGACATGAAGGCAATATCGATTCAACATCTCATGGGTGAATTTGGTTTTTAAGTCAAGATACAAAATATGGTATATTGAAACAATCAAAGTGAAATGAATGTTGTAGAGAGTCTTGTTGCACACAATAATATAAATCACATGGAGCTTCATTCTCATTACTTTAGATGGTTAGTACAAAATACTGTTGTCAATCTTCTTGTTGTAAGATAGATGATTAGGTTACTCGGATGCGGGTGCTCTCCAGTAAGACAAGGGGCCTCGAGGGAGCCATGTGGCAGGCACTTGGCCATCCCACGTGCCCGCACATGGTTTCCAGCCCAGAGTTTATTGCTTGAGCGAGTATGTATTAATTCCGCCCTCTGCCACCTTCACTTCGATGTCCTCTAGTTGCAGAGCATTTACAACTCTCAAATCCGTCACCATGGCTATTAAGCTGGCTACCCCCGCTCATTTGACCTCCATTCAGCTCTCCCTCCCACTTTCGATGCATACCTTTTGTTATTCTCATCAGCCTCTGGTTTTTGGCTCTACCCCGCCCAATCTCAACCTTCCCTCTACGCGCTCTAGTGGAGGCTCATCTCCTGTGCTGTCAAGAGCGCCCTCTTGGTCCTACACTTCTGCCCCTGCGACAATTTTGCCAAGGCGTCACCATATGAGATGCAGAAGAGCGGGAAGCCACGACCTCCCATCCAACCTCCTTTGATGCATGCCTTGGGCAGAGAATTAAATATTTCTGTGGGCTGGGAGGAGCCGAGCATGCTTGAACCTGTTAATATTTCAACCCAACTTTCCTTGCTGCTCCGTGTTCCCCCTTTAGCGTCTTTTAGCATATGCACCAAGAAGCGTCCGCGCAAATCGACCATTACGCCAGAGCCGGCCTTCATCCCTTGCAAAATGAAGGCTCTCCCTGTGCAGAGCACCTCCAGCGGTAGCCATTTCACCAGCAGCAACACAGGCTCCAGCGATGGCTGCAACTCAAATAGTGAAGCCGAAGACAAGACTGAGAACACAAGTCAGCCAGTTGCCTACTCTAAGAAGCTTGATGCTCCTACGCGCCACGGCTTCAGGCCATAAGCCACACGCCAAACAAGGAGGAAGAGGACGATTTATATGTTTTCAAGATCGAGGAAGAAGACCCCAACTCTAACAAGAAGAAATAAGGTTCTCACTAGTTTCATTTGCAGGGTGATCTTCTGTCTTTCTATGTTTTTTAGTAGCGTTATCTAATTTTACCATGTTTTGGAAGACTCTACTCTCCAGATACAGTTATATGTTTGCAAGATCGAGGAAGAAGACCCCAACTCTAACAAGAAGAAATAAGGTTCTCTCTAGTTTCATTTGCAGGGTGATCTTCTGTCTTTCTAGTTTTTTAGTAGCGTTATCTAGTTTTACCATGTTTTGGAAGACTCTAATCTCCAGATACAGTTTAATTTTTGCTACTGCGTATGTTGGTTTCCCTTTCTAGGAAACATTTTCTATGTGCTACTGGTGGACTGGTTTCCCCAACTGGGGTAGTCCAATTTCTAATCTCAAACCGTAGGAAGAGAACTGCAATTTTTTGCTTTGTATGATAATATATATATATATATATATATATATGTTACCAATATCTTTATAAAGCCTGTACTAAAGTTATAAACTTTGGCCTATGATTGGGTTGTAGGATGTTGTGATTATTAGGGGAGGTATATAGAAGTAATTTCACATCTTGAATTTCAAAAGCATTGTTTTGATGGTGGTTGTTGGGATAATGGGCTAAGTAGGTTCATCACACCTCTAGATATTCTATAGACATCGAGTTGACAATGGAAATTAATTAAGAGATTCCATTGATTGGTCTATTAAGTGGTCGATTGGGCATTCTATTGGTCATACAGTTAGACCAAAGTAGTGGACTAGCATGGAAAACAAGGTAGAATTCACAAATTTTGTTATGCACTCTAATTAATCTGCGTGGATCTTGAATTCCTCATTTAAAGGGAGTTGGTTAAGTTTTGGTGCTATGTAAGATGAACTTATGGGTCGATCTAAAAAACATGAATGTCATATGTATTGTGTATGGAAATCTTGTGGTTTATTACACTTCTATGTATGTTGAATTATGCTCAATTGTGCTCAAGTGTTGTAATGATGTTTTTAAAAACCACTTCTCTCTTGAAAGAACTAGCCCTTTGATCTACCCAATCTCTTAATTCCCCAATATATTAGAAAAATTTGAAAGGTTTTCATAGACACCTATAACATAGTGCTAATTACGCCGGAGGCGTCTTCTTTTCCCCATCGAATAGGAAAACTTTCGTATCGCACTTCTGAATAATAAAAAATTTCCACTTGTTTGTCATCTATTAGTTGTTAGCTTGATTTCTGCAGACATTTTCCTACCACCTGTCTCTGTACTTCCTCTGCAGTTATTTCACTATCTGGATGGTGCAGTGTTTGTATCTGGTTATTAATTTTTCCTGCAAAGTAGCTCACAGCGTTTACGGGAGACGAAAATGTGGTGGATGCCTGCGAAATTACTCACGACGTTTTCGAATGGTGGCTTCATCCTGCTTGATATCGGACCCAGCTTTGTAAAGATGGGCGAAGCTGTAAGCAGAGAGTTTTCTTCTTTGCTCATACTCCGCAGCTACTCCGCTTGTTGCTAGGTCATCTCCTAGTAGCAATTCAAAAGCAGTAAGACGTTGCATGTTGCTTCTGCTCTGAAGAGTTGTTCTCTATCAGCCTCGGAAGCGGCTTGTGATGGATCACTGCTTCGCCAGGCGCTGGAAGGAACCATGCGTTCGAGTCCCCGACAGATCTTTAATATCTTCCCCGAATTCGACATTGGTGGGGCATTCTCAGTCACCTTTGCCTCTGTCTCCACCGCTGTCACCCTCTGCATCCCCGCCTTTGTCGCCTGAGCCTGGCTGGTCTAATACTTATAGAGTCAGAGTCGATCTTCAAAATGTTGTTCTTAACATACAAATCCCTGTAACAACAAATGGTGGAGCTTATTAATTCACTGCAGAGTTTGAGGTTGAAGGAATCCTCTGTACCTTCATCGCTACAAGTTCAACCCCAAATGATCAATAGTGGTGGTGGGCATGGATCTCTGAGGGTCTCGAACCTATGACATTGTGTCGTTCAAAGCCTCCCCTGCACACCAACTCACTCAGAAAACACCGATGATGTGGGTTGGGTTGGATGATGTTGTTCATAGGGTCGAATCTAGTAAAGACTCGAGGGAAAAGATATATGCAAGGCTTACCAAAGAAAATCTCAATCAAGACTATTCTTCATTAGCATAGTCACCAGATGTCAATTGGGTGAACGAGCTTGTCGAGTAATGAATTCAGGGTTGTAGATTTTTCTTCATTCGCAGGTATTGATCCTTTGATGAATTCATAATTTTATTTTTGATTTTTTTTCATATTTGTATAAGTTAGGGACTTCAGTGGTTTTTACTCAGAGCCATGATAATAGTGTTGCATGGCCCAGTTTGCCATGGGGAAAGGAATTACTAAACCTGGAGACTATAGAGATGAAGATGGGTAGACCTAATCATAAAATTTTACAAGTTGATGTCTGCTGAGCTGCAGTGCAAAGTGACAGTGAGTTTTTGTGAGGGCATCATCCCTCTTTATTTTTCCATGGCCAAAAAGTTGATATATTTTGGCAAATGGTAGGTTATTGGCTGCGCAGAGCCTGCCTTTTGTTAATTTTTTGGGGATGTAGATTAACATCCTATGATGTTGTTTAAGGGGCTACTCCAGTGATATTTCCTTGGATGCTCTGTTTTATGCTTGTAAATGGAGTTTGCAGTATTTTCTCAAAAAAAACTTCTTCATATATCTTTTTTAAAGAGAGTAATTTTTGTGATCGGTTATAGTGTTTTCAATCACTTCCATATTAATCAGGGTTAATAATAGTGTATATCTACCTTTATGTCGATTACAGGCAAGCAACGTAATACCGTTGATATCCTGCAAGAACTCTGTAAAAGTATCGATGCCTAGATTTGAAGAGGAAACCATGAGCTCGAAAATTCCTCTTGGTCTCAGGCTCATTACAAGATTGCAGTCCGGAAAACCGAGCCGCAGCACATACAAAACTTCCGTTCTGATATTAACCTTCATCGCATATGCAACCTATCATGCTTCGAGAAAGCCTTCCTCTATTGTTAAAAGTGCTTTGGATCCTCAAAATTCTAAAACTTTGACAATGATAAGTACTAATCCATTAACTAATAGCTATCATTGGCTTGTGAATCGTATCTTCATCTAACACTCTGATCCAAACCCTCTCCAAATTGGGGGAAATCAATCTGTTAGCCCAATAAATGTGACAAATGGATGGGCCCCCTTTAATGGAACTGATGGAACGACTTTTCTGGGAGAGATTGACTTGGAATTCACCTTATTGTTATTATTGCATGTACAAATAGATAATCAATCATGGCATTCTAGATGTGGTGAGAAACAAGATGGTGGAAGTGGCAGAGGACTTTTTCACTATGCATGTGGAAGACCGAATGGAATAATATTCCGACGATCCATTCAGTAAAAAACGTTTGTCTACGAGCTTCAACATCCAAAAAGATCAAGTGTTCAACTTGTTATGGCCTAAATCTACCTCAGGCTGAGGAAGGCAGAGTCTAGGGTAACATCAAACCACGCTTAACCTGG
Organism: Pinus albicaulis; assembly: GCA_034641835.2. NCBI lineage: Eukaryota > Viridiplantae > Streptophyta > Pinopsida > Pinales > Pinaceae > Pinus > Pinus albicaulis. The sequence goes on from JAXQQM020066974.1 coordinate 60,104, forward strand.
TAGCTAGCCATACCAGATCAGGAGAGGGCTCTCTCCTGGTCAATCTCAGCAAAAATAATCAGTGAGGCTTGAGATGACTTGAATAAAGGCTGATTTTAGGCTAGGTATATATGAAGAGAGTTGGATTTGATTTTGAGGGTGTTTGTTGGATCAAAGGGAAAGGCAGATTTTGGGTCTGGGGAATTAGGCCTAGTTTTTGCAGAGATCTGAATGGGGCAAGGAAGGCAATTATTTTAACGCTTCAATTTTGAATGAAATGGATAGCTTAGACCAGTGAGGAGTTGAAGAGGGCAAGAGACTTTCAAGAATCCTCTTCAAACAGTTTAAAACATAGAAAATTAAACAAAACTCAAGGTAGAGCACTGTAAATCTAATGAATTCCACCTTTATCCTTGTTTGTTTAACTTAAGAAGAAATAAGAGGGAAGATGATACACATAAAGCACCAGTAAACTTACAATAACAGAGAGAAATACATCATCAAAACAAAGAGCCACATGAATCCCAAGGAGTGTTGTAAACCCTGGTCTATTCCTTTGCCAAAAATGCAGAGATGAATGTACAATGATGCTCAAAACATTCCCTAGAGTCCAACCATGAAAATGACTGAAAAAATACAAGATATAGACAAGCATAACTCATTCCCAGCCTCTAGGGGTCAAGCTCACTAGTTTAGGAGCTGTTTCAACAATATCTAAACTAGGAACTGGAAAATAGGCAGTGGAACAGCTTGCCTCTATAAGATAGGAAACTAATTCATTCACTTGCAATTCACCTTTTGATGGATGAATCTACCTCCATGAGTAAAAATTTTCCAAAATTACATCAAGACCCATCAAATTACATCAAATTACATCAATATTTTAACATTTGGAGATAAGAAAGTCAAATTTTCCAAAACTAGGCGAAAAACAGAGTTACTGAGTAAAAAATGAGCCAAAATCCCTAATGCGCCGCGCCAGTTTGGAGCCGATTTTGAAGGCCTTCCCGGTGTCCAAATTTGCTCCAAGTGGGCTTGTTGGAAAGGTATGCCTGTCTACTTTCCAACACAAGTGAAATTTATTGATTTGGCTGCCATTTTCCCCTCCAAAAATGATTTTTCCCAACATTTCTTCCTGTGTGTCCAAAAAGAGGCAGAAAGGTAATTTTTAGGGTGTTTTTGACCCTTCTGGAAGCCCACAACCTGTCAAAATATCTTGTCCATAGGTAGTAATGCATAAATTTTCATGAAAAATCCAAAAATGTAAAGTTTTTCCCAAGAGGAGTCCCCCATCAAAAGCGCGCACCAAGTGGCGCGACGCGTAGAGCTGAAAAATCTGTGTTTAGGCCAAAAAAAACAAAATTTGCAAAATGTGTCCCAAATTTCTTGAAATTTGGGCTAAATGTCCTCCATCATGTACTATGCTGGGCCAAGGAAGCCTCGGTCAAGATCTGAAGTCTATATTTCCTTTTCTGACGCTTTGAGGCCTTCTTCAACTTGGCCTTCAAAATTTTGATTCGTGCCTTGCAAACATGATTTCTTGCTCAATGGATGTAAGTAGGGTTTAGGGAGTGTAGGGTTTGGGAAATTATATGTGGAGAAGGGGATTAAGGGGAAAATGTATGAGGGGATTAAGACAGCAAAAAATGGCAATTTTGCAAACCCTAGGCAGATTTTCAATGAAACTGTGCAAGGAGCTAGGGTTTTATTCTTCACCTATTGAAACACCATAAACATTGATGGAAACTCATATATTAGCAATATGGAGATGTTAAATTAGTTGTGGAATGAATAATTTGAAATTTTGGAGCTTTTGGAGGAATATTTGAATGGATTTCAAGCCCAATGCGTCATGCTAGTTCATTTTTTACACTGCAGAAGGCTGCCCAATGCACCGCATCAGTTCATTTTTTACACTGCAGAGGGCTGCCCAATGCACCGCGCCATTTTTCCAGAGACTTTTGGAGACCTTCTTAGTGTCAAAATTTGGCACAGGATAGCTCGTTGGAAATCTTATTGAGTCTACTTTCCAAACCAGCTGGAATTTTTCAATTTGGAGTTCATTTAATCTGTCAAAAATCAAATCTCCCAAGACTAGTCAAAATGTGCAAAATGAGGCTACCTCAAGGCAAAGTGCTATTGCAATCAACTTTTGAAGGTCTTCCTCAACTCCAAATTGAGCTCATGATAGCTCATTGGAAATATATTTTTTTATAGTTATCATTTGATGCATCAGTAAGTCATTTGGCGAACCAAGCTAGGATAAAGCTTTATTTTCCCAAGGTCACTTCAGAGGTGCATCAATTCTCCCGAGGAAACTGTATTTTTTAAATTTCTATAAAAACATGACACCTGTGTAAAAATTGAAGGAGGTTTTTTTTCCTTGGTCTATTATGGACAAAAACCTCTCTCATTTTTCCAAAATTCGTCTTTTATTGCTCATAAACATCATTGGAGTAAAAACCTATCCCGATTTGTGGAACAAGGGATTTGTCGAAATGAAGTGAAATGAAGGGGATAAGGGGCTTCTAAATTCTTGAGAAAAATTTGGGAAGTAGGGAGGGATGTTAGGAAGCAGGGGAAAGTGGAATTTTAAATATTGAGTGAAGGGAAGCGGTCCAAAAGGGCAAAACACAGGCCTAGCCTAGAAAATTGCCAAGTTGTAGCAAGAAACTAGGGTTTGTGCGAAAATGAGGAATTTGGGGGATCTCGGTGATGGGAAGTGTTTAATAAGGTACATTAAGGATAGGGGAAGGTGTATGAACATCAAGATACAAGTTTTGCTGATGATTTGACCATCCAAGAGAAATTACCTTCAAAACCCTAGGAGAGGGAAATGAACCTTACCTAGGCACAACTGAAGCATGAACAAGGTGTAAAATGACACATTGGAACCTGAAATGATGATGAAAACCCTCTGAATGATGGTACACTGAACTGAATGGTGACATGGACCAACATTTGGACAACTTTGACATGAGTAAAAGCAAACCCTAGACCTAATACCTAGTGACCAAATTTTGCTTGAAGACTCACTGAAATGACAAAATTTGACCTTGACACCTTAAAATCACTTTGTAAGAGCTTGTTTGATCACTGGAGGAAGGATGAAAAGACTGAAACTAACATTGGCTCCAATGGGGATGGTAGCTCTTTGGAGGTGCCAAGAACGACAGATCTTTGGGAGAGCAGACCAGTGCCTTATCCATTGGGCAATGGAGTAAAAAACTCAAGCTGAGATGCATTACTGAAAACTGACGACTTCACGACACAAACTAACTTAATTACAAGACTGAAAACTGACTCGAAAATGACTCAAACAACTGACACACCAAAACTGAAATCAAACCTTCAGTTTTATAGCCTTCACTTTGGGCCCCAAACTAAATGAATGATGACAGTACACACTTGCTCTGAAACAATGTTGAAACTGACTAAAGCAAAAATGACTCAAGACCTACTTAACTGAAATTAGTACTTACAAAGCTTTTTTAATGGCAACAGTCCATCGAGATTTGAGGGCTTCAAATCATGATGATAACCAACTGCCTACTGATGGAATATGTACAATCATGTGTAGTGAGCCTTCCAATGTAGCCAATCCAACAGATGGCTACATACCAAAATTCTGCTCTCACTTTTCTCGAGCAGGTAGAACGATGTACATGTAGGCAACTCACAATAACCACTGAAACCAAGGCTTATGATAAAGAACCATGCAACATTTATCTTTTCTGATGCTTGCAAAATAATGCCGAAGGGATCTTAAAAATCCTGAAGCACTAGTTGGTCTTGAGATCCAGCAGCAAAATTACAACTACTCGCTTCATTCTGATCTGAAAGAACAATTGTTTGCCGAGTGATAGGAAGGCACAGAGAGGTATAAGCTTCTGCCATCTTAGTGTTAGCTGTAAGTTCCTTGACCATGAGAAATTCTGGCATATTTTCTCTCTCAAGCTCATATTCCTCAACTTCCTGGTCTAGGTCATTCTTAAACATAAAACAATCTTCAAGATTATCAAACATGACAGCCTTATCATCTTCATGAAAGAAAATATTATCTATTTGCTGATCTATAAAACTAATTACAAGACCGTCATCATTTTTAAAAGAAGAAGAAGTTTCACCAATACTTTCTTGACCATGTGGGCACTGCAAATCTGCTTTAGCTTGGGTTGTAACATGACCTTTCAGGAGTTGATCTATCTCATCTTCACACAGAGGAGATAATACTTTTTGTTTTCTTTTGCTCAAACACTGATTGTCTTCATGAAATAACATTTTAAAACATGAAAAACCTGAATGACAGTACTTAATTCCCTGATCTTCTGAAATTTGAAAACATTGTTGATCATCTTCATATGACATGGCAATCAAATTATCATTTATCACTAAGTTATTGAAAGAAGATTTTTCACTTACTTGAACAAAGATCTCATATTGTTTTTCATGAACTGACTGGATTAGCACCTCATGAAGGCTTTGTTCTAATGAAATGAGAACATTTTGATCAATAACTGTGTCTTCTTCATTCCAGATGATCTCAACAGCAGAGCTCTCCTTCATGGGATTCAGCACAAGCTATTCTTGATCATCACGATCTGAATCTAGATCTGAAATAGCTGACTTGAATTTATCACATTCTGAAATTGAAACTTGACTTTCCTGCATATTGTCTTCTTCTATGGATAGGTCTAAAACAAAACCTTCTCTTTCATCATTTTCCATTGTACTAAGATCTTGATCCTACTGCAAAGTTTCCTGAGAATCTTGATGGGTATCCTCTAAGTTCTCTTTATGCTGCTGAAATGGATTTTCGTACAGAGCCTCCATGATCTCATCGTCCATGAAGTCATCATCTTCATAAACTTTTTCAAGATTTTCAATAAAAATATGAACATGGCTACAACAGTTCTCAACTAAAGTTAAGGATGGATAAGATTATTTATACCTTTCAAAGAACATGGTATGAAAATCCTTTAAACAGTAAATACAAGTAGGCGGCAAACTTTCATACCAAGATCGGGCTTCACCTTCCAGAGTGGCCATGAATATCTTCATTAAGCAGTCTTCAGGAAAATCAACCTTCAACTTACAAATATGTATGTGAAATCTAACCAAATGTAAAGCAACATCCTTCCTATCATCATCTTTAAACGTAGGCAAATTCCTTTGCCAATCTACCTTAGGAATTTTATTTGGAAAACCTGGAATATGATCTCGGCTCATGGGAGAATACCTTCGATCCAACGAAACCATTTTGATAACAATGAATTCACCAAGAAATTCCTCAGGCTACTGATTCTTGAAGAGTAGAGACGCCATAAAAGTTCTAAAACTTAAGATTCTTCGACACTGGAGTTGCCAGGTGAATGATTTCAGCCTTCCTATGTCTGATCGTTGTCCACCATCAACCGTCAGATCTAACTCGATACATGTACTGAGGCAATTTTCAAGTCAGATGTTACATTTATAAAACTAGACCATAGATTGACTGAAGTAGCATTTATCTACTTATGCACTTGCAAAGCAATGTGTAGTTCGAAGGCTACCTGGCATAACTTCAGGCTCCGTCTGTAGTTTATAAAATGAATAACACTAACAAGCAAAAAATCTTGTTCCCTAGTATGGTCGCCACTATGTTAGCGCATAAATCTACCTCAGGCTGAGGAAGGCAGAGTCTAGGGTAACATCAAACCACGCTTAACCTGGTAGCTAGCCCTACCAGATCGGGAGAGGGCTCTCTCCTGGTCAATCTCAGCAAAAATAATCAGTGAGGCTTGAGATGACTTGAATAAAGGCTGATTTTAGGCTAGGTATATATGAAGATAATTGGAGTTGATTTTGAGGGTGTTTGTTGGATCAAAGGGAAAGGCAAATTTTGGGTATGGGGAATGAGGCCTAGTTTTTGTAGAGATCTAAATGGGGCAAGGAAGGCAATTGTTTTGACGCTTCAATTTTGAATGAAATGGATAGCTTAGACTGGTGAGGAGTTGAAGAGGGCAAAAGACTTTCAAGAATCCTCTTCAAACAGTTGAAAACATAGAAAATTAAACAAAACTCAAGGTAGAGCATTGCAAATCTAATGAATTCCACCTTTATCCTTGTTTGTTTAACTTAAGAAGAAATAAGAGGGAAGATGATACACATAAAGCACTAGTAAACTTACAATAACAGAGAGAAAGACATCATCAAAACAAAGATTCACATGAATCCCAAGGAGTGCTGCAAACCCTGGTCTATTCCTTTGCCAAAAATGCAGAGATGAATGTACAATGATGGAAATAAGAGGGAAGATGATATACATAAAGCACCAGTAAACTTACATTAACAAAGAGAAACACATCATCAAAACAAAGATCCACATGAATCCCAAGGAGTGCTGCAAACCCTGGTATATTCCTTTGCCAAACTGCAGAGATGAAATGTACAATGATGCTCAAAGCATTCCCAAGTGTCCAACCATGCTAATGATTGAAAAACCACAAGATATAGACAACACTAACTCTTCCCCAGCCTCTAGGGGTCGAGCTCACAAGTTTAGAAGCTGTTTCAACAAGATCTAAACTAAGAACTGGAAAATAGCAAGTGGAATAGCTTGCCTCTATAAGATACGAAACTGATTCATTCAGTTGCAATTCACTTTTTGATGGATGAATCTATCTCCATGAGTAAAAATTTAACAAAATTACATCAATATCCATCAAAGTACATCAAATTACATCATGAGTTTAACATTTGGAAGCAATAAAGTCAAAATGTCAAAAACTAGGCGAAAAATAGAGTTACTGAGTCCAAAATGAGCAAAAATCCCTAATGCGCCGGCCGCGCCTGATTTCTCTATGCGTCACGCCAGTTTGGAGCTGATTTTGGAGGCCTTCTCGGTGTCAAAATTTGCTCCAAGTGGGCATGTTAGAAAGGTCTGCCTGTCTAATTTCCAACACAAGAAGAATTTCTGAATTTAGCTTCCATTTTCCCCTCCAAAAATGAGTTCTCCCAACACTGCTTCCTGTGTGTCCAAAAAGGGGCAGAAAGGTCATTTTTAGGGTGTTTTTGACCCTTCTGGAAGCCCAAAACCTGTCAAAATCTCTTGGCCATAAGTAGGCATGCACAATTTTCCATGAAAAATCCAAAAATGTAAATTTTTCCTCAAGAGGAGTCCCCCATCAAAAGCGCGCGCCAAGTGGCGCGGCGCATAGAGTTGAAAAATCTGTTTTTAGGCCAAAAAAATCAAAATTTGCAAAAAGTGTCCCAAATTTCTTGAAATTTGGGCTGAGTGTCCTCCATTATGTACTATGCTGGGCCAATGAAGCCTCGCCCAAAATCTGAAGTCTATCTTTCCTTTTCCGATGCTTTGAGGCCTTCTTCAACTTGGCCTTCAAGATTTTGATTCGTGCCTTGCAAACATGATTTCTTGCTCAATGGATGTGAGTAGGGTTTAGGGAGTGTAGGGTTTGGGAAATTATATGTGGAGAAGGGGATTAAGGGGAAAATGTATGAGGGGAGTAAGACAACAAAAAATGGCAATTTTGCAAACCTAGGCAGATTTTCAATGAAACTGTGCAAGGAGCTAGGGTTTCATTCTTCACCTATTGAAACACCATAAACACTGATGGAAACTCATATATTGGCAATATGGAGATGTTAACTTAGTTTTGGAATGAATAATTTGAAATTTTGGAGCTTTTGGTGGAATATTTGAATGGATTTCAAGCTTTTTAGCCCAATGCGCCGCGCCATCTCTATGCACCACGCCAGTTCATTTTTTACACTGCAGAGGGCTGCCCAATGCGCCACGCCTTTTTGCAGGAGACTTTTGAAGACCTTCCTGATGTCAAAATTGGGCGCAGGATAGCTCGTTGGAAATATTATTGAGTCTATTTTCCAACCCAACTGGAATTTTTCAATTTTTAGTTCATTTTCCCTGTCAAAAATCAAATCTCCAAAGACTAGTCAAAATGTGCAAAATGAGGCTGCCTCGAGGCATAGTGCTGTTGCAGTCAACTTTTTAAGGTCTTCCTCAACTCCAAATTGAGCTCATGATAGCTCATTGGAAATCTCTTTGTGTCTAGTTATCATTTGACTCATCAAGCAAGTTATTTGGCCAACCAGGCTAGGAGAAAGCTTGATTTTCCCAAGGTCACTTCAGAGGTGCATCAATTCTCCTGAGGCAACTGTATTTTTGAAATTTCTATAAAACCATGACACCTGTGTAAAAAGTGAAGGATTTTGTTCTTCCTTGGCCTATTTTGGACAAAAACCTCTCTCAGTTTTCCCAAATTCATCTTTTATTGCTCAGAAACATCATTGGAGTAAAACCTATCCCGATATGTGGAACAAGGGATTTGTCGAAATGAAGCGAAATGAAGGGGATAAGG